>JAXDDW010000150.1:542500-735000 GCA_034670385.1 Hoplostethus mediterraneus
ATTCATTTCAGTGTTAAACGCCACACACACTCAAAACACACACACACAGATACACACTTCTGTTTTACACGTATGAATGCATGTGTGTGTACAGAAACACACACTCTCTCTCACACTGCAGAAGAAGACTAACTCAACCTCAACTCATCCATCAGACTCATCAGGGTTATTTCAGTCACATTATCTGGCAGATTATTTTGCTAGTTTAAAAAAAAAAATCCAGGATAATAGAAATTAACGAGGGAAATTATCTCAAAAAAGGTTTCTAGTTTCCAGATTTAGTTCCGTGTGTTGTGATTGTTTCCTGAAGAAACATTGACAGGAATCAAGTCAAACTAATTGATATGAGCCAATTGATACAGAACAGTGAGATCATGTGACTGAAATCTGAAATAAGCTCATTTTTTACAGTGTGCCAATGCAAAATTCTCTATCTCACACACACACACACACACACACACACACACACACACACCCGTCTACAGTGCCAGCGGGGCTAATAAAGGCTCTCAGGGTTAATTGTTCGTGCTCTGCATCACATGGCCGTCAGGTCAGAGCCGACATGTGTAATTTACCTGACGGTTATGAATGGAGGCCGGCGGCCCGCGGGCCCAGCGGGGGCTGCTGGGAAACAGGTGGCAGCTGGACGCCGGGGGGGGGGAGGGTGTCCAGAGCCAGTGGTTCAGGTAAGACCAGCACTTTTATTGTGAAATGACTGCTGACACGTGTATGAGATCATTCATTCTTCTGGACTAGTCAGAGACTCGACTGCAGAAGGTGCATCCAGTCAACCACCAAGTCCTCTCTTCAGTTCACTTCCTGTATCTGATCTTCTCCAAGCTGACCAGGAAGTGAACGTCTCTGACCGTGAAGCTGCACCAGGTAAGAGAAACAGACAAACTACACCAGACCTGTCAGCTCTGCATCGTCTGATTGACAAACCCGTTGTGAGTGTTATGGAATGTAATCCATATCAATCAGCTGTCAATCAAACGTGTCCAGTACTGTGACGAGTTTCTGTTGATGGAGTTCAGCTCGTTTAGAGACGTTTACCTCCCGACTGCACATGTCCTCTACTGACCAACACCTGAACCTAACCCTGAACCCTTTTTACTGTATGTAAGTTTTTATTGTAACACTGTTATAATTTGTCTTTTGTAACTGAGGTTTGTTGGGTGTTTTTGTGAGTACCAGCCTGAGACGACGGATGAAGTTTAGCAATTGTGCTAATGCCAGCACATTTACATTGATGTGTAATGCTGATATGTTGATTCATGTGCACTGTCCCAATTCAATAAATTTAAAAAAAACAAAAAAAACATAACCTTAACCCAACCTGTTTTAACTTTAACCCAAAATGAACCAACGTTATTTCAGTGTCCTGGTGTTGGTTCAGCAGGCTGGTATCAGTACAGATACAAACCAACCAACAAACTTTTCATGAAAAATATCTACAATATTGTTGTTGTGAGAACAAAGAGATATATCTATGTTGTTTTCTCTCACACACACACACACACACACACACACACCCATGCGTTACCTGTTGACCACCAGGCTGCTGAATGATCCAGCAGCGTGGCGGCGGAGGGACCAGAACATCACAGGACGCCCCTCCCGCCTCCCTCCTGTTAAATGTTGAATAAAAGAAGCGCCCCTTTAAGATGCAAATGCAGCATCTGGTGAACCAGTGTGGGCCCCGTTGTTACGAGGCTCTGTTACGGGAGCCCCGGGGGCCCAAACCCTGCGAGGGTACCCCCCTATACCACCACCACCATCATCACCATCATCACCACCACCCCCACCATCACCACCCCACCATCCCCCCCCCCACCATCACCACACCCCCCCCACCACCACCACGACTTCCTGTGTTTGTATTGTAACAGCTCTCCCGGCGCTGCTCCATTATTGAACGCCTTCTCTTACACATCTCCCGATCACTCCTGCGATCTGGGAACGCCGGGGACCGAAGGGATTGGAAAACTCGGAAAACTTAAAAAAATAAAAAAAATAAAAAAAATTCTACCGAGTTTTCCAGGTTTTGATGTCTGCTGCTCGCCTGTAAGAGAGAGCAGCGTTGAAACCTACAAAACAAATCATCTGTACTTTGTTTGTCGCCTCTCTCCGATGGCGTCGGTACTAGAGGGAGCGCTGGGGGTGTCAAGAGGTCGGTGGGGGGGGTCGGGGGGGGGTGACACACTAACACACTAGTACTAGAGCAGACACTGGGTTGGGACCCACCGACACCCAGGGGTGGCAGCAGTCAGGACAATCAAAAGTGTCACCGAGTTAACAAGCGCTGTCTCCAGAGCTGTGGGGTACAAAGACACTGAGGCGCTGAGGGAGGGGGGAGGGGGGAGGGGGGAGAGGGGGGGGAGGAGGGGGGTGATGTCGGTTTGACTCTGGAAGTGTTTCCTGGTTGAGCAGCAGCAGCAGCATTGCTGCATATTGCCGCCGACGACGACGACGATAACGACGCCTCATATTGGGATTAAACCGCCGTGTGAAGTCTGTTCAATATGCATGGCTGTTTGAAATGAATTTTGGAGGATTTTTTTTCCTCCCCCTCCTCCCTCCCTCCCTCCCCCCCCCACACCCCCTCATTGTCAAACTATATAATCATATTCCTGTCTATTACAATTGGGATGAATAATTTAAAGGTACGACAGCGGCGAGGCTGACAGAAGCGTGTGATGAGCGCTGAATGCTAAATTGACGTTGTCGTAAAAAAAATTTAAAAAAACCAAAAAATTCCCCCTTGTGAAATTCAACTTCAAACACGTGACACCAAAACATATTGGCAGGTATGAAATATTCAGCAGGGTCACAGAAAGGCCACGGCAGGTACAGCAGCTACATGAGACTTTATCACAACGATACGAAGAAATACATAAAACGCCATTTAAAAAAATACTTTATAAACTTTTATTTATTTATTTATTTATTTATTTTAAGATTTATTTGGCACATCAATCAACATTTTAGTTCACACTTCAATGTAAATGTGTCAGAGTTAGCCACGAGGCTAATATACATCTGTAGTCCCCAGGCAGGACAACAACACAACAATTACAATAATAACAATAAATAATAAATAAATAATAATAATAACAATAAAGTAAAAAATAAAAAAACTGAAAACATACTGAGAAAGTATATATATATATATGTATATATATAGATATATATATATAAATATCGTGCCCACGTGAACTCAGGGATGTTTGATGATGCTTGCAGACGATTTCAGAAGAGAATCCATCAAATGTCAGATTGAAATATTCCGTTCACACCTGGAGTTATATTGTGTTATAACGCATTATAACACCGCGGGCAGGTGAACTGTACACAGATCAGGATCATCCACATATAAATACATTGATGACTACTATAAATACATGACTGCTCTCGTTCAGAGCCTCATCGTGTCGACTGGCGCCAGATGATTCTGTTCCAGCTGAACTTGAGAAATCTTCCATCTTTTAAGACATCGCCAAAAAAAATGGCGGCGAAAAGCTTCAAGAGAACATGACTGATGAGTTATTGTTGCATTCCAGTTGATCTCTGAGTGGTCGTACGTTGATGAGCCATTTAAAAGACTAAATGGTTAAAATGAGGCTTAAAAGTGAAAGTTTAGTAGAGTGAAAATGAAGCATCATCTTGTACATGTGGACTCTCTACTGCATGTGTCTATGTTGTTTAAATGTGTAATAATGCGTTATATCTACAACTGGATGACAACACAGAAGGATCCTGGGTGATATGAAAGATTAATCAGACGTGATGTTAGAAGAAGCTTGCAGAAACCGTCTTCTGACATACAGTAACACCGAGGACGGTTTTAATCAAATGCAAACAGAGTCTCTACTTCAGCAGCGAGAGGGAAGAGAAGCAGAAGTTGTCAGGCGCCGGGGGAAGATTTGCATTTAAAATAAATAAATAAATAAATAAATGAAACCCAGCGGAGGTGAGTTTTAATACCAGGTGACGAGCGGTAATGGCAAATGTAAATGGTACCAAAGTGTCGTCGGATCAGAGAGATCAGAGAGAACAGAGAGAGAGAGAGAGAGAGAGAGACAGAGAGAGAGAGGGAGAGAGATGTGCAGACAGACAGACAGAAAGAGAAAAAGACAAAGAGAGAGTGACAGAGAGGAAGACAGAGCACCGCAAAAAAGACAAGCTTGGCAGGGGCTTTTATTTTGTCGATATATTTTTAGCCAAATCGTTTTACCACACCGCCAGAATTACTTAGTAAACCACCAGACAGGAACAAGGGAAACTGTCTGGGGGAAGATCAAATTAATCTGTTGAGTAATCTAAAGAACAGTAAGATGACAGGAAGTAAGAGACAGCCGAAAACCGAAAAGTAAAGGAAGAATACAGAGAGATGACAAAGCGCAAAATACAGCGTTGCAGGCTTTTATTTGACGATAATTTAGCAACGTTACCAGACCAGCAGATAGATACTGTACCGACAGACAGAACGAACTGAAATGCTGAGGGGAAAGATAATTTATCTCCGTAGTATGTTCTAAGAGTCACTTGAAAGCGAAGTGAAGAAGTCGGCGGAAAATATCCTAAAAGTTGATCTACTTCTGAACGAGAAAGTAGATTAGTTCGTACAGTGGAGTCGACCGCAGGCGCGGAAGAAACAACTGCTACGGAAACGCTCACTACGAACTGAAGATCGAATGGGACAGCTTGCAAGCGTTCGATCAACCGCCAGGACCCTGAAGATAAATTGACAGTTACGGAGTGAGTACGCCTACGGACGGCGCGACAGACGAGCTGAGGACAACATACCTACAGGAAGACAGACACCACAGAAACGAACGACAGACAGACGACAGCGCTCATCAATAGCCAGATAGACCATATAGATAGATAGATAGAGAAAGGTAGTGACTAGAAGGAAGATAGATAGAAGGATAGATAGATAGAAGAAGAAGAAGAGAGATAAGAAGATAGAAGAAGAAGATAGAAGATAAGAAGATAGACAGAAGAGAGAAGAAGATAGATAGAAAGATAGTAGATAGATAGATAGATAGATAGATAGATAGATAGATTCAGAAGAGAAACAGGTGAAAAAGAAAATCATGCCCCCTGAGGTTTAACATTGAATTGAAGCTGGTCTGTGGTCCAGCAGCGGCCCTGCTCCCTCTAGGTCTCCTCTGTTATCGCGTTCTGTATTGTTGGCCTCTCTGTTTGTTGTTCTCCGCTTTGTGTAATATTCATGACATTGGAATCACACGCTAGCAGCAGCGCGGCGGCGTGGCGTTAGCAGCCAGCAGCTCCATACCGAGCCCACCACACCTGAACAACACAACAACACAACAACACAACAATACAACAACAACACACCGCATGGACAATAATGTTTTGAACCCAGTGGCCTCACGCGGTATTGATCTCCCCTTCCATTTAGTCACAATCACACACCGATGCTGTAGCGCACGCCTATGTGTGTGTTGTGTGTGTGTGTGTGTGTGTGTGTGTGTGTGTGATAGTGATGTTTTGTGGTCCACATAAAAGCGCCCGTGCCCCAGGCTGTGTCAGGAGAGACATCTCAGCCTGAGGTGGGAGGCTGAGCGTCCGGCCAAGCCATCCGTCCAGATTAGTGTCAAACGTCACCATCGACACTCTGTGTGTGTGTGTGTGTGTGTGTGTGTGTGTGTGAGAGAGAGAGAGAGAGAGGGAGACTGCACTGTACTTGCATCTTGCACTGTATGTGTGTGTGTGTGTGTGTGTGTGTGTGTGTGTGCATGTGCGTGTGTGTGTGTGTGTGTGCGCGTGCAGTGTTCCTCCAGAGTCTCCGCTCAATAACTCGGCAACAAATGCAAAGACCTGCGAGATGAAAGGGAATCCCGGCCGGCTGATTCCGCCTCAGATCAGAGAGATCTTCAAATCAAGCGTCGGGTTTTGAAGTAAACGCTGTTTTGCCGCCGCGTTTCATTTAGCTTCGACTCCAGCGGCCTAATTGGCCCCGGCGGGTCTGGAGGTCTGGAGAGGAGACCCGGGGCCGGCCGTCCGTCTGAAATGTTGGCTAATGAAAAGGTCTGGGGAGGAATTGACATTTCGGTGCGGAGAGCAAAGCCGTGTCAGACGGGCGAGAGGCCTCTGGGGTTTATTATTTATTTATACTATATGTGTATTAATTAGACTGTGGATCATAAACGTTCACAGCATTCATAACCAACGTGTCCATTACAAAGTGCTTATGCAGGCAGAAGCGGCTGTGACGAGGAAAACACCCCGCCGGAGATCCTGAGAGGCGTTCAGGATCCTCCTCACTACCTGAACTTTTGTAATCCCCAGTGCTCCAGACTCTCAATACACTCAACAAAAGCAGCACATACGATGACAGGCGTCACATGACTCCCAATGTTGTTAACTATATTCCACAGTGAGATTTACTTTGTGACGATGTCTCATCTTGGAATAAAATGAATCAATTATTTGTCTGTATCTTCTGTTGTCTGTCCTGACCAAGAAAAAACCAAATCTGCTTTATTTTTTTAAATGTTGATGAAGATTTTGGAAAGTGAATTTATTTATCATGAACAAACTTGTGACTCATTCTGGCTGTTGGTGTGTACAGCTCTGCATTAGACGGGAAACACCATGGCTTAAGGCTAGCCTGCAGCGTAGAGCGTGTGTGTGTGTGTGTGTGTGTGTGTGTGTGTGTGTGTGTGTGTGTGTGCGGTCTAAAGCGGGCTAGTTGAGTCTAGTCTATTTATAAAGCGCTTTTAAAAGATTCTTACAAAGTGCTGAAACAAAACAAAACAGACACAAACAGAAACACAAGACAGAACAAGTACATGACAAACTCGGTGTGTGTGTGTGTGTGTGTGTGTGTGTGTGTGTGTGTGTGTGTGTGTGTGTGTGTGTGTGTGTGTGTGTGTGTGTGTGTGTGTGTGTGTGTGTGGATGGTGTGGGGGGTTCTTGGCAGTGAAGATATTTTTGCAAAGTGTGGTCAAAGATAAATTTGGCGGTCCTGATTTTGGATGAGTTATGTTCAGGGTTCAGATCAGCGTCGGTCCGCTTTAGCATACAGGATGTTACGTAACTGTCGCTGACTAGCATTAAACTAAAAGTGAGAAGAACTAATAATAATGAATAAATAAATAAATAAGAAGTTACAGCAGCTCTGAAACGGTCTCAACGTGTTTAGGAGTTTGATAAATTTGACATAAAATTCAACAAAAAAAAGAATCTTCAATGGGAGAGGATTTCTCTTCCTGTGACACAGGAAGTGAGCGACGTTAGCCACACAGCTAATGTTTTTTTGCGCCGTTGATTCTTAATCTTCACTAATGATGAAGACTGAGATGTTGTTTTCAGAAGTTATGAATCTACAGACCACAGAATAAAAACGAATACATCTTTGGATCGCTAAAAGGACTAGCTTTAGAGGTTGTTTCATGCTAATCTCCAACGGCGCTGTATGCTAAAGCGTTAGCGTGCACACCAGACAGCGCTAGCTACTGGAGACAGAGATGGTTTTGGTGCCAAGGTGACCAATGGGCTAAACCCCCACAGTGTGTTATCCTTTAAGGTTAGTGGTGAGGGTTACGTCTTCGCAGGTACAGCTCTTGAGCAAGGCACTAACTCCCACCTGCTGGTGAACACGAGGCGTCTGTGCCCAACAACTTTCCCCCGGATAGAAAAGGGTTTTACAGAAAGCTTGAGGGCTGGGGGTTTAGTATCCTATCTGACACTGATATACAGACTAAAGCTGGACGAGCTGCCGTCTAGACAGTCTGGACCTTTAGAAAATCCTGCGGATCACCTGAGAAGAAAAGCACGTCGACACCAACTGTGCTGCACCGCACAGTCCATGTCCAAAATGTCAGCTTTCCAGGAAGTAAGAAATACAACTTCATCAAATGGGGTTTGAAAGGGTTTAAAAAGCGTGTGTACGTGTGATCCTTCAGTTGAAGTTAAAACATAAAAATCACCAAAATTGGATTTGAAGGTTTTCACAGGACAACAAGATAAATTCCCACCTCTCTCTCCTGTCCTGACGATTAACCTGATGCTGATTCTGACTTGACCAACACCACAACCCACCAGTGTCATCAAAACACCCGACTCTCGTCTCCCAAAACAGCTCATGTACTCCCAGAGACGAAGCAGGATGAAGGTCAGATGAGTAGAATTTCATCAAAACAAACAACAACAACATCTTGAAACCCCCCAGATCACCCCCCCCCCCCCCTCCTTTTAAACAAGTTAAATTTCATCTGAACCAAGTTAAATGGTGTCACCTGAACTGCAGATTTTTCCACCTACTCAGAGAAAGCATCAGATGTGATCTCTGAATGGCAGACCCACTCCCTCGCTAGACGAGTATTTTTGCGGTGCGGCTGCTTCACCTGCTTTGTGTGATCAAGGTTGTCGCTGATAATGAACATGCGCCGCCAGACTGGAGTCAGGTACCGCGTTTGGAGGACGCTCAAAACCCTCCCGCCTCCTCGCCAAGGCCTCCTATTTACGCTATTGGAATATCTCCCACATGTTGTCAGTGAAAATTCAAAGAAATGGCCGTGAGTGCCTCAAAAGGTATTCATGACAAAATTATTTTACAGGGAGAATAATGATTTTTTTCTTCGCCTACTACAAGTAGTCTTGCTGAGGCCACCGCAAGGTGCAAGGGTAGATGATACCCCAATGAAAAAACACTATTCCTGTAATATTCCTATAGGGATTTACTGTGATACTCAATAGTAGGTTGCAGTGACTGTATGGTATCACTGTGGTATCACTGTAATATTCCTATAGTATTATTTTTGTACAGTATCCTTCTAAAATTACTACTACAGTTCCATTTCATAAGGGTAGTTGATATTGCACTGATGTGTTTATGCACATTCAACACAACTTGTGCCAAATCCATAAAACATTACAATAACCTTTTCTTTTTTTTAATAAAATAGACAAACCAGTTGAATCCAGGTGAAATCTATGATGCCGTATGGATTTCACTTATTAAATCCTCTTGATTTGCAGAGGGGCAGATGGAGATGAAGAGGAGGATGAGACAGGTGCAGGATGCGTCTCATTATTAGAAATGTATTGGGACAGTGTATAGAAGTACTGTACTGTATGCACCGGCGCCGGATTGTACCACGTAGTGGGGGGGACACGTAGTGGTGACGCCCGGGACCCACCGGACCGGAACTGAACCTACCAGACGCTCAAGAACACAGACGCATAACAACTGCTTTCAGAGCACGTTATGAAAACAGAAGTCAGCATAGTCTTAATTAATTGATTAACTAATTGAACAAATATATATGTGTATACTATAATAAAGAAAAGCATTAACGGGAATAACTGGTTATATGCAAAAAGTATGACTTGATTTAACTTCATTCATCCCATAATGATGATTGTCTCTGTTCCCTTTTTCATTATGGCCTATATTAAAATAAAATATGTATTAAAATAATTAATAACACTAGTAAAACTATTAGTAGGTTGAAAAACATTTATATGTGGTGATATGATGCAGATATTGTGCATAGACAATGTATTTCTATGAGGTGCGCAAGGACACATGGGCAGGAAAAATCACCAAGACAGATGGGAGCTAATAAGACAAACAAACCTTCTCTGTTCATCTGAACACAGTGGCTGGTTCGTGGTATTTACTTTACTAATATGTAGAAACATGTGTGGGTGATCTCGTTGCCATATTTGTCCACACACCAACACTGACCAGTCAGCTTGAAGTAGCCCTCCTCAGTACAACGAGGGATATAGGAGCCCAGAGAGAGAAGAGGAAACAGACCAAGACACAAAAGGGAGGGATGAGGGAAGGAAGGATAAGAAAGTAAACCTAGAGGAAGAGATGGAAACAAAGAGTGAAAAAGGTAGAACAGAATTAAGAACCAGATACATAATAAACTACCACTTGGGCAACAGCAACTCATCTTGCTTCAAGGGGACCAGTCACTTTCACTCACACACACACACACACACACACGTGAGCCAGTCAAAGCCCATTTCTCCAGTTGTGTTTGTTGTGAGTGAGAACACTAATATACTCAGTAATAAATAACTGGAGAACTGTACAACATGTCAAAGGTTTGTTCCTGTGTGTTACATTAAAGTCATTTAGCCAAAGCAACTTACGAGAGTATTTGACACGACGTGGGGATCGAACCCACGACTCTCTGAGTGAGAGTCTCATGCTCTACTGACAGACTTATCTGTCACCTCGGATTAGCTGAAATAGCCAAGAACAAGAAAGGCTTATGTGACTAAAAAAAGGTTAAAAAAAAAAGGGTTTGTCTAGGATTTGAACCTGGGACGTTTGGCACCCAAAGCAAGAATCTTACTGCCAGATCACCAAGCTTTCAAAATGTCATCACAACATTAGTCACCATGGGCAGGTGATGATATGGTTGAGCTAGCTGGGAAGTGGTTGAAGGACTAGTTTTTTCATAGTATGACTTGATGAGCTCACAGTTTCAAAAGCTGGTGATATTTCCAATGGTCCCTGGTGGTCTTAATGTTCAAGAAATGATTTGGCCAGTAATACAGTGGAACCTGCTGGACAAAGGTGGCATTTCCTGGTTGTGTTCTCCCCCAGGAAATAGGTAAGTGGTAAGGATCCTTGCAACTGGTGTCCCGTTGGCCTGTGGAGGTCAGGGTTCAAATCTCACCTCAGGTGGTCTTTCTGGTGTGAGCGCAGCAGGTGGAACAGGTGGAGGAAATGGAAGCCAGGATTTGTGGGTCAAGGGAACCTTCAATGGGAATCTGCAAAACACAATAAACCAACTCAATGGGAATCTGCAAAACAAAATTAACTAAAAAAAAAACGTAGTTTTATCCCCAATACCTTAAAGTGGGGGGACAAAAAGTCTCGGTGTCCCGCCTATCCCGGCGCCAGTGACCGTATGACTAACTAAACCTGGTATTATAGCGCCGTCTGCCGGTAGAAAGATTAAATCACACGTACAAGTAAAAAAATAAAACAAGGTAAAATGCTTACATGGAAATGAATTCATGTTGAAAACGAAAACGCAACAAAAGTTACAATTTGAGACCCAAAGTTACATTTGTTTTTTAAAAATGCTGTCTCGTGCCCTCTCTCTTTCTGTACCAGTCATGGTTTGGTAACCGTAGCGATATTACGTTTAGCCAATCAGATCTGAGCTTCTTCCACAGTTCGACCAATCGGAAACGAGGATTTTAGAAGGTGAAAGTTCGGCTCACAGGTGCCAAGAATTGCTGTAGAGTTCTAAGGCGTATGATTGGAGTAGATGACCCTGCAGTTACTGCGTTATCTGCGGATGACGCAGGTGCCGCGCCGTTTTCACGTGCACCACCGAGCCAATGTGTCAACTGTAGCGCTGTACGGCATGAAAGGACGTGAGCGCAGGATGCCCAGCCTAATAATGTGGAATTATTGACAATATTATAATAAAATTGTGTCATTTTATGGATAAATACCCCAGCAACTGTCATACTTTTATACTTAGTCAATAAAAAAACAATGTTTCGGCAAACAAAAACGGTGTTCCAGAAACTTCGACATCTAAGGTGAGCAAGTCAGCATGATGTCAAACTAGCTGGTTAAGTTGTACAATAAAACTATGTATTTTGTGTTCCGCCGATCTTCCGTTTTGACGACGACACCCCTCGGCTGTCTGTGAGTCTTTCGCTTCTGTCGTAATGTGGTGAAAACTGATGTAACGGCTGATGAAACCGAGCGACTGTAACCGGTAACGTTAACGTTCCTCTCGTAGTTTTAACGGACAGCACCGGACGTGGAGGTTCAAGAGCACCTCGGCGAGAGAGAGGGCTCTCCGGTACCAGCCTGGCCAGAGGATACACGGCTTCACCGTCTCAGAGGTAGGAGACCCCCCGCTAGCCCTGTCACCAGTCAGGGGTCAGTACACAACACAGCAGCGACTGCAAGAACAAAGCTGGTGTGTTTGGACACAGGGACCACTCTTAGCTACAAACAATAATAATGTACTACAAGTTACCATCCTCACTATAATAATACAAATCTGAGTAACTTTACTGTCATGAAAATAATTGTTTTAATGTTGTTAATTGTATTGTTATATTGCTATGACAGTATTATCTGCAGGCTAAACGTGTGTTAAAACAGTCAAAGTTGCATCATTTCAACAATAAGAGTAAATACGATTCAGAATCTATACAAGAGCTTTTTCTACTCTGACTGGTTGAACGATGAAAATGAGCTAGGATGTAAAAGTGTTTATTGGTTGAAACTCCCGTTGCGATTGCATTGACCTCCGACAGCTCTGATACTGGACGTGATGCTGGGACTGGGACTGGGACTGGGCTTGGGACTGGGACTGGGCCTGGGACTGGGACTGGGCCTGGGACTGGGACTGGGCCTGGGACTGGGACTGGACCTTGACCCCTTCCCGGGTCAAGGTCCCGGGAAGGGGCCTTGAAAACTGATCATCCCAACTGGTGCATGTTTTATGGTTGTCATCACCAGGTTGTAGCGGTCCCTGACCTGTTTCTCACAGCGGTGAAGTTGACCCACGATAAGACTGGAGCTCAGCACCTGCATGCAGCGAGAGATGACTCCAATAACCTCTTCAGGTGGGTCCAGATGGGTTTCACTGTGTGTGTGTGGGGGAAACAGATTTGATCTAGTAAGTGTATGACTGATGCTCATGTGTCTCTGCTGGTTCAGTGTGCTGTTCAGGACCACCCCCATGGACAGCACCGGGGTCCCACACATCCTGGAGCACACGGTGCTGTGTGGGTCCGAGCGCTACCCCTGTAGAGACCCCTTCTTCAAGATGCTCAACAGGTCGCTGTCCACCTTCATGAACGCCTTCACAGGTAGGAACAGACCACGGGACTAGAAAGGTTAGCCAATCACAGGAAAGTATTAAAGATAGTATTTTATTGTATTCAAAGTATACAAATATACAGTTGAAAGGTCCAAAGATAGCAGGAACATCCTCACCCACCCACCAACACAACCTCATGTCAGCCCAAAAACACACACAGACAAGAAGATGATGAAGGATGAAGGGTCAATTTGTTAGTATTGTGTGTGTGTGTGTGTGTGTGTGTGTGTGTGTGTGTGTGTGTGTGTGTGTGGATTAAAATCAGCGCTCGTCCACTGGCTGCAGTGACTAGTACATCCCAAACTTCATCATCGTACTAGCCAGCTAGACTCTTCATCATGGCGGTTGGTTTCCAAGTGTCTGATGTGTGTGTGTGTTGTGACTCCTCCGTCTACAGCCAGCGACTACACCATGTACCCGTTCTCCACTCAGAACGGAAAGGACTTCCAGAACCTTCTGTCCGTCTACCTGGACGCCGTCTTCTTCCCCTGTTTACGAGAGCAGGATTTCTGGTGAGCTCAAGCTAACAGCCTGGCTAGCATCAGCCCAAAGGGGATGGAGCATCTTAACAGCACAGTCATCAGACGGGTGGGGTTTACTGCATCAGGACAATGAAGATAGTGTCCTCAAGCATCCTAAACTGACTTTCAAATCCTTTCCTATGATTGTCTGTCACTGTGTTGTCCTGTGTGTTAAGCCCCACCCGCTTGGCACCTACCTCAGGCTAAAACAAACCCTTAAAAGTACTACTTGACGGGTGTGGTCACATGATGAAGTGAGTGATGTCTGTTCCAGGCAGGAGGGCTGGAGGCTGGAGAACGAGACCCCGACGGACCCCGACTCCCCCCTGGTGTTTAAAGGAGTGGTGTTCAACGAGATGAAGGGGGCGTTCGTAAGTTCCTCCCACATACAGGAAGCTCAGTGTTCAGCCTCCCTAGACACACACAGACCAGCAGACCAGCAGGCCAGCAGACCAGCAGACCAGCAGACCAGCAGACTAGCAGACCAGCAGGCTAGCAGACCAGCAGACTAGCAGACTAGCAGACTAGCAGGCCAGCAGGCCAGCAGACCAGCAGACTAGCAGACCAGCAGGCCAGCAGACCAGCAGACTAGCAGACTAGCAGACCAGCAGACCAGCAGACTAGTAGACCAGCAGACCAGCAGACTAGCAGACTAGTAGACCAGCAGACCAGCAGACTAGCAGACTAGCAGACTAGCAGACCAGCAGACCAGCAGACCAGCAGACTAGCAGACTAGTAGACCAGCAGACCAGCAGACCAGTACAGTAGAAAGAGAAATGTTGTCGTACAAAAGCACGTATGTGTGAAGAAAGTCTTAGGAAGTGATTTAATAGATGAAACTGACTGACAGTCTGATAGTGAAGACAACCTCACTAAAATACTAGTGAGTGTATTTCACTGTGGTGGTTTTCACACAACAACAGTGACGTGGTTCATTGGATGGGAAACTATGGCTGTTTGTAACTCTGCTATAAGTTTACTGTGATGTGTGTGTGTGTGTGTGTCTGTGTGTCTGTGTCTGTGTCTGTGTCTGTGTCTGTGTCTGTGTCTGTGTCTGTGTGTGTGTGTCTGTGTGTGTCTGTGTCTGTGTCTGTGTCTGTGTCTGTGTGTGTGTGTGTCTGTGTCTGTGTCTGTGTCTGTGTGTGTGTGTGTGTGTCTGTGTGTCTGTGTCTGTGTCTGTGTCTGTGTCTGTGTCTGTGTGTGTGCGTGTGCGTGTGCGTGTGCGTGTGCGTGTGCGTGTGCGTGTGCGTGTGCGTGTGCGTGTGCGTGTGTGTGTGTTCTACCAGTCGGAGAACGAGCGCGTGTACGCCCAGCACCTGCAGAACAAGCTGTACCCGGACCACACCTACTCAGTGGTGTCGGGCGGAGAGCCTCTGGCCATCCCAGACCTCTCCTGGGATCAGCTCAGACACTTCCACACCACACACTACCACCCCAGCAACGCCAGGTACACACACACACACACACACACACACACACACACACACACACACTACCACCCCAGCAACGCCAGGTACACACACACACACACACACACACACACACACACTACCACCCCAGCAACGCCAGGTACTCACTCTCACACACACACACACACACACACACACACACACACACACACACTACCACCCCAGCAACGCCAGGTACACACACACACACTACCACCCCAGCAACGCCAGGTACACACACACACACACACACACACTACCACCCCAGCAACGCCAGGTACACACACACACACACACACACACACACTACTACCACCCCAGCAACGCCAGGTACACACACACACACACACACACACACTACCACCCCAGCAACGCCAGGTACACACACACACACACACACACACACACACACACGTCTAAAGATGCACAACAACAAACATAGAAAACAAAGAATCAAGTAAAGGAAATAACCGTGTAGAATCAATATCTTTTGCTCAAAAACGGACATGCCTTCTTGCTTCTTTGACCCAAAATGACCCATAATGCATTAGGACCAATAACTCTGATCTAGATGAACTCTGAACTCTAATCATGTGACCCATTTTTTTTAAGCAATATTATTATGATCATGTTTTAACAGCCTTAAACTCAAATAATCATGCGTTTATTTAACAGAACATGAAATAAAATCACCAAAAAAAAGTGTTTACATTTCTGAGCTACAATATCTTATATTTTTAATATCGTCGGCATATTTTTAGCAACAGCCACTCAATGTCCAGACATTCAGTCAGAGCTTCCCCTCGCTGCTGCTGCTGTCTTGAGGCTGAAAAACAAGAGTAGTTGGTGTCGTTTCCAGGTTTGTTTGGAATAAACAGAAGAAGAACAGACAAAGAGAAGAGCGCCACCTACAGGAAGTGTGTGTGTGTGTGTGTGTGTTCTACCTCCTGCAGGTTCTTCACCTACGGAGACCTTCCCCTGGAGCAGCATCTGAAGCAGATCGAGGAGGAGGCTCTGTCCAGGTTCCACCGCACCGAGCCCAACACCCAGGTGCCCCCCCAGCCCCACTGGACCAGCCCCGTGAGTCCACATGGGTCTCTGTCGTAGCGCGGTGATGCTCATGAGACTAGGAGGGACTAGTACGAGGGACTAGTACGAGTCCTCACCGACAGAAATACATTTCAGCATTTATATTATTATTATTTGAGTGTCTCATTTTGAACCTTCATACCAAGTTGATCTTTTCCAGATATCGGTCATATTTAGTGTGTTACTATGAGCGTGCATGGTGAGATTGTAATGGTCCGGGTATGAGCTGGTCAGTCTGATCTCACTGAACTGGTTTCCCCAGAGAGAGGACCATGTGACCTGCAGCCCCGACGCCATGGCTCCAGATCCAGCCAAGCAGAACACAGTGTGCATGAGCTACCTGCTGGGAGAGTAAGACCCACCTGCAGCTGCTTTACCTTTCATTACATCACATATGTTAGATACTGAAACTGATTCTGCATCATCTGTTGTGGTTGTAACACAAACTTTGCTGTTAGTAAAATACAGTCTGAGAACCTGAGAGACAGAAGAAACAACATTACAACAACTTCTTCTTCTTCATCTTCTTGTTAAGATCCAGTCGTACAGTAACAGATGTCTTCACGACCTCTTCCTGTTTCCTCCGCAGCATCACGGACACGTTTGAAGGCTTCACCCTCAGCCTGCTGTCCTCCCTGATGATCTCCGGACCCAACGCTCCCTTCTACAAGGCTCTCATCGAGCCCAAGATAGGAACGGACTTCTCCTCCGTCGTAGGGTGGGTGGACCACACCAGCAGACCTGCAGCCTGTTGTAGTCTCAGATCACTCTGATGAAAACCTGCTTGGACTTACTGACGTCGATTGATGCTCTCTCTGGCTTTTAATGACATTTATTAGTTTTTGTGAATGGGATTTGTTCTTTGAAGTTTGTTTTCTTTATTCATTTGAACATTTAAAAAAAAAAAAATCTGAAAGCCACCGGTTGGGAAACGCCGTCTTAACCCTGTAAACCCACAGCCCGCCTGCATGTTTTCTTTAAAAAAACAATCGCCAAAATTACATCATTTATCGTAGCCAGAAACTGTAAACACAGAAATGATCGTCGGATTTTCAACTTTCCGACTGTCCCTGAACTAATCATGTGCACCGAACGCTTCCGTCAGGACAAGTAAACAAACCTAAGCTTAAACTGTCTGTTTCATCGTGTTGTCATATACGACAGAGACCCCTAAAAGTATTAGTAAATACCTTCTAAACCATTAAAAGTATCTAGTAAATACCTTCTGACCTGGAGGAGACGTTCATGCCGTTGTTCCTCTCCGGTCCTCCAGGTACGACGGCAGCACCAAAGAGGCGTCGTTCAGCATCGGACTCCAGGGGATGGCGGAGGAGGACATCGAGAAGGTCAAGCACATCATCAACCAGACCATCGACGACATTATCGCGTGAGTACTATGAATATAAAGTACTAAATACTTTATATGATGTATATTCTGCCTTTTTATGTGAGTGCAACATGTCTGGGTCAGTGAGCCGGCAGGTTTCCTGATTGGCTGCTTGTAACAAAAACGCTTTCTCCTTATCGGCCAATGAAGGGACGGCTTCGAGGAGGAGCGGATCGAGGCTCTCCTCCACAAGATCGAGATCCAGATGAAACACCAGTCCACCAGCTTCGGCTTGTCTCTGGCCTCGGTGAGTCCAGCGCCGTTTACCTGCCACCTTCGTTTAGTTTTTAACCACCATGAGGACACGCTTATAGAGCAGATCAGCTTAGACAGGAAGTGGGCGGGTACCAAGGACATCAGTTTGTGTTCTCTGTATTTCTATTTGTTTCGTTGTTGTTGTCCCGTTCTTGATGGATGAAGTTGTAGACATGGTCCTGGTGGTCCAGGGAGTCTCCTGTACACAGAGAGCTTTATTGGTGTTGTTCCTTCCTGTTGGATGTGGAGGTCTAGAAAGCTTCCTCTCTGTCCAGTATCTGTTAAACAGGATGTGAAACCGAGACCTCTGGGTTGAAGGTGATCACATTTAGATGTGGAGGTGGACGACATGTTGTCATACATGAGGTTCAAGAAAAACCCTGCAAATAATAAAGCACAAGAAGAGACTTCAGCGCCTCTATTGTTGTTTAATGAATCATTTCAGTGCTTCAGTTTTTATCCATCGGTTTCCTGACTCTGTACGTTGTGTGTGTGCGTGTGTGTGCGTGTGTGTGTGTGCGCGTGTGTGTGCGTGTGTGTGTGTGTTTGTGCACATGCAGTACATAGCGTCGTGCTGGAACCACGACGGCGACCCGGTGGAGCTGCTGCAGATCAGCGCCAGCGTGGCCCAGTTCAGACGGGCCCTGCAGGACAACCCTCGCTTCCTCCAGGACAAAGTGCAGCACTACTTCAAGGTGAGTCGCTAGTGGAGAGACTCTTTCTGTTCACGACGTTTGTGACGCTCATCCCCGCTGACTCACCTCCCCCTCCCATCGACTCCCCCCTCCTCCCCCCTGCAGGAGAACACCCACAGGCTGACCCTGTCCATGAGCCCCGACGACGCCTACCTGGAGAAACAGGCCGAGGCCGAGGAGGAGAAGCTGCAGAAGAAGATCCAGGCTCTCTCTGACAGCGACAGGAAGGAGATCTATGACAAAGGTAGGAATAATAATAATGATATTTCACTGATCACTTCCTGTCCACAAGGAGGTCAGGAGGTCGATGCCCAGGGTAACCAGGGTCTCAAACCAACACCCGCCAACATTTGTCTTTGGCTGATAAATCGGTAACAGTTTGAGATGATAACGTTTGTCTCGGTTGTAACGGTGTTTGGTCTTTGTCCCTGCTGATCTGTCTCTGACGGTGAGCCAATCAAATCACAGTAGAATAATGTGTCTGTATCCAACAGGCTCCTGATTGGCTGGCTGGATGGTAGCATCTAAACTCCTCAACCAGGGTTGTTGTTGTTTTTTCCTTCAGTTTTTCGGCAGGTCAGCCAGAAGGTTGAGTTCAGACACTGTGCTGAGGGGTTTTATTCCCATCAGGATGTGTAACCATGACACTCTGAGGCAGTTTGGATTCAAGCGTCTCCTGATGTTTCTTCTCTCCGTCAGGTCTGGAGCTGCTGGCTGCTCAGAGTCAGACCCAGGACGCCTCCTGTCTGCCCGCCCTCAAAGTGTCCGACATCGAACCCACGATAGCCGCCACTCCTGTAGCGATGGGCACCGCAGGTACACAACAGTTGAACTTCCCCTTTAAGCTTGTTGTGAGTATGTTGAGTATGTTGAGTATGTTGTGGACTAGGCCAGGCTCTAGAGACCGCCTGACTGTTGTGTCCTTCTGCTCTTTATCTCTGTGGATGCACTCAGGACATTCCAGTACAGCTAGCTGGCTAGCGCTGCTGTAGCTAACACTTGAAGATTCATAGTTAAAGTTTAATTTTTCCAATGCTACAGGTTTTCTTCCTCTTATTAATCACATACTGCTCAAGAAAAAAAAACCAAGCATGATTCCTAGAAAATAACTTTATGAAGTCTGATGACTCAGCTCAGTCAGTAGAGCATGAGACTGTTCTCAGGGTCGTGGGTTTGATCCCCACATGGTGTCAACTGTCCTAGCTATGCAAGTCTGCTTTTGATGATGTTTGATAGCATGTAGGAGTCAAGTGTCTCAACCACGATCAAAAATAATATAATCCAGGACTACTATGAACTCTGAAGCTAGCCTCCTGCTGGACTCTAGAGGAGGAGCTGGTGAACAGTGTCTGGTTGAACCCCCACAGGTCGGGTCCCGGTGCAGTACTGTGAGCAGCCCACCAACGGCATGGTGTACTTCAGGGCCATGTGCAGCCTCAACACCCTGCCGGAGGACCTGAAGGTGTACGTCCCGCTGTTCTGCAGCATCATCACCAGGTGAGTCAGTCTGTCGGGACCAGAACCAGAGGACTGGTTTCCTGTTGGTGCATGCATGTACACACTGGGACAATAAGAGTGTATACTAGATAATCCAGTGCTTGTGTGTGTGTGTGTATTTGCACTCCCTACCTTGCAAAGTGTGTATTAGCAAGAGTGTGTGTGTGTGTCTTTAACCAGGATGGGCTGTGGAGATCTGGACTACAGGCAGCAGGCCCAGCAGATGGAGCTGAAGACGGGGGGCATGTCCGCCTCCACCCACGTCACCCCCGACTCCGCCCACCTGGACATGTACGAGCAGGTCAGCAGAAAGTCAACGAATGACTCTTTTAACTTCACAATCATTTGATTTGATTCATTTGATTCATTTGATTCATTGCTCGTGCCGTGTCCTCCTCCCAGGGCGTCCTCCTGTCCTCCTCCTGCCTGGAGAGGAACCTTCCAGACATGTTTCAGCTGTGGAGCGACATCTTCAACAGGTACATCCTCAACGGCACGTTCACACCGCCAGCAACTCACCACTCGCTCAGTTACTACCGAGACAAAGACGTGGACTCGTGTGGATCTAGTCTCATTTGTTGTGGTGGGAAACTGGAAGCAGCTGATCTGTTGGGCATCGTGGCCAAACAGCAGCCATACAGTATGACTTGTACATCATGACTTGTATAGTATGACTACTACATTATGACTTGTACAGTATGACTTGTACAGTATGACTTGTACAGTATGACTTGTATAGTATGACTACTACATTATGACTTGTACAGTATGACTTGTACATCTTGACTTGTACAGTATGACTTGTACAGTATGACTAGTACATTATGACTTGTACAGTATGACTTGTACAGTATGACTACTACATTATGACTTGTACAGTATGACTTGTACATCTTGACTTGTACAGTATGACTAGTACATTATGACTTGTACATCTTGACTTGTACAGTATGACTTGTACAGTATGACTAGTACATTATGACTTGTACAGTATGACTTGTACATCATGACTTGTACAGTATGACTAGTACATTATGACTTGTACAGTATGACTTGTACATCTTGACTTGTACAGTATGACTTGTACAGTATGACTAGTACATTATGACTTGTACATCTTGACTTGTACAGTATGACTTGTACAGTATGACTTGTACATCATGACTTGTACATCATGATTTCTACAGTATGACTTGTACATCATCACTTGTACATTATGACTTGTACAGTATGACTTGTACAGTATGACTTGTACAGTATGACTTGTACATCATGACTTGTACAGTATGACTTGTACAGTATGACTTGTACATCATGACTTGTACAGTATGACTTACTGCTGCAGCACCATTGGTTCATCCGCTAGCTCAGATTGGTGATCCACTGAACACGTTTTCCCATCTCTCCTCCAGCCCCCACTTCAACGACGAGGAGCGCCTGAGGGTGCTGGTGATGATGTCAGCACAGGAACTGGCCAATGGGATCGCTTACTCCGGTCACATGTACGCCATCACCCGGGCGGGCCGGAGCCTGAGCCCAGCAGGAGACCTCAACGAGACCTTCGGAGGGATGGAACAGGTAAGACTGTGTGTTTGAGAAGAGGAGTCACTCAGTCCTAAAAATAAACACCCTGCCTTCCAGTCTGGAGACACTAACCTTCTCCTCCTCCCCCTGCTTGGGGGTAAGGGAGGATTTTCCTCTTGGGGGATGAATAAAGTATATCAAGTGGTTGTTTTTCTCCAGAAATACCCCAAAAACATCCATGTTAGTTTTGGATGTTAACAGTATTTTCTGCTTGTGTGTTATTTAGTTTTTAATTTAGACGTTTGCAGGCTGAGGTCAATAGTTCTGCCTTGTTCATGACTCTTTGTTCCAATGTGCTATAATAGGCCGGGTCAGAGTCCTTCCTACCTGCTGGAGACCATTTCATTTCATTTTTGCAGTGTGTTCATTCATGTAAACTGATGTTTTCTCTTTCAAGTTTTGTTTCTTATATGCCAATATTTCACGTTTTGGTTGTTGTGATATCAGGTGAAGTTCATGAAGAGGATAGCTGAGATGTCCGACCTCAGCCAGGTCCTCCGAACGCTGCCCAGGATCAAGAAACACATCCTCAACCCCGAGAACATGAGGTGGGAACAACAGCAGCTAGTATAGTGATCTGTCTGATGTCTCTGTGGAGTCAAAGATGTTCTGTTGTAATTGGTTCAATTTAACAATTTACTTTTATAAATGTACTCTATAAAGACGATATTGTATTGTACACTTTGTATACTTATATGCATACTTCATGTCATTTCATATTAATATGTCGTCCTTCCAGGTGTTCAGTCAACGCGACGCCACAGAAGGTGTCGGACGCCGCTGGCCAGTTGGACAGCTTCATGAAAGACATCGATGGAAACAGGAAGGAACGCAAACCTGTCAGACCCAACATCACTGAGGTAGGACCGGTGTTCCTGTCGCTACGCTCCTCGTACTGGACTTGTACTGGACTTGTACTGTACTAGTACTGTACCTGACTTGTTTGTTTTGGGGTTTTCAGAGACCACTAGACCCCCTGGCTGACCCTGGATCTGGTCCAAGTCGGAAACTCATCTCTGTAAGAATTCAACGTAATTTCAGTTTCATACTAGTTTACTGCCCATGATGCATTTCAGCATCAATAAACCAGAGACGTTAATATAACTACCAACTATTGAACTGGTTCTGGATCCGTATTGATCATCTCGTTAGTTTCCTAACTCCGTCTAACTCCGTCTAACTCCGTCTAACTCCGTCCTTCCTCAGGAGCAGAACTTCCAGCCCTGTCAGATGAAGACTTTCTTCCCGATGCCGTTCCCCGTCAACTTCGTCAGCAAGTGTATACGCACCGTCCCCTTCACCCACGACGACTACGCCAGGTGAGGCATGACTTCTCCAGTTTGACCTTTCAATTCAACAATTCAACTTTTTGGTGTTTTTATTCTCTATTATATTTCATTATGGCCTTAAGTGGATTAGTTTTCAGCAAGACAGTTACTATTTAGTTTAATGAGATTTTTGTTCACCAGGTGGCTTATCAATAAGTGACTACAAACTATATTTATTTAATATGATTTTACTGGAAGACTTTTCTTTTTTTCTTCTATTTCAATATTACTGTTTACTAGGTGACTTCATGACTTGTATATTGTTTTCTTGTATTACTTTTCTATATGATTTTTCATTTTATATTTATTTTAATAACATTTCAGTCTTTTTACTGTATGACGTTTTGGGGTTTTTTTGACATGACTTTTTTATTTCTGTAGTTCTTTTCATAGTTTTCACTCTTTCTCTTAGTGACATTTCAATAAAACTACTTTTTTCTAATCTCTTCTCTCTTCCAGTCTGTGCATCCTGGCGAGGATGATGACGGCCAAGTTCCTCCACGGAGAGATCAGAGAGAAGGGCGGAGCCTACGGGGGCGGGGCCAGGATGGGGGGCGGCGGCCTCTTCTCCTTTTACTCCTATAGGTGGGTCTCAGTTATTCTGCTGTATCTTAGACAGGAAACCAGAAACCATTTGGAGATCCAGTTGGATCTATTTACAAAATCTATCTGTAACCTAACTCGTAAAGTAGTGAGTCGCTGGTGCATTCTGGGTATTAACAGCCACTGTGGCCAAAGGATTAAAAAAGGTTTCTGTCGAGTGTCCAAAGCATCAGGACTACTTGGACTCTCCTGAATCTGGTCTCAGCTGGTCCTCCTCTCTCCCTAAGGGACCCCAACTCGGTGCAGACCCTGTCGGCCTTCCGGAAGGGCGTGGACTGGGCCAAGTCGGGCCGGTTCACCCAGCAGGACGTCGATGAAGCCAAGCTGTCCGTCTTCTCCGCCGTGGACTCCCCGGTGGCCCCGTCAGACAAAGGTGAGCTTGGAGTTTGACTTCCTGTAGGTGGCACTCTTCTCTTTGTCTGTTCAGCCACGGTGGCTATCGCTGCTCAAGCTAACTACCCAGTTCTTCGTGAAACGCATCACTTCCTGTCTCCAGAGGGTTTCTCCCGGTAAAGACCTACCTGACACCGGGTGTTGAGAGCAGATGACCTGGTAGAGGTTGATGATGTTGAGGTCCAGAGATCAGAGAGAGGACAGACATTTATTTTACTCTAATGTTTTGGATCAGTACTTCATTTGTTGCGAGGTGTGATGAGAAGCAGCAGTGATGATACAAGTTTATCTGGCCTGCAACCCTGCAACCTCTGCCCAGGTAATACTGGTGATGTATTGTTTGTGTTGCAGGGATGAGTCTCTTCCTGAGTGGCGTGACAGACGAGATGAGGCAGAGCCACAGAGAGAGGCTGTTCACCGTCAACCACAACAACCTGGTGGAGGCTGCTGCACGGTGAGATGTTACCTGGACGTCTGTGTTTTACATCACTGCTCTTTACAGAACATCTTTTAATATTTAGAAACTTTTCATTTCATTATTTTTTAATGCATTTTTCTTACATTTACTTCTGCACCGTACTGCAGCACCTTTCACTTACAAACTGAGTTACAAGTTACACAGAATAAAAGCAAATAGACAAAATAAATGAACAGTAAAATGCAAGGTTATCAAACATGTGTTGGCCTGTTAGTAGTAGTACTGTGATTTATAGTAGTACTATGATTTGAGAGATGGTTCAAAATGAATATATTGAAATGATTTTGAAAGTGTTTTCCTGAAACTGTTAAAGGAAGTTTCAAATCTGAAACTACAAATTGTATTTAAAAGGTGCAGCAACATTTAGTGGAGTCGGTGTTCGTGGTGGTGTTCACTGGTGGTGTTGATGGTGTTCGTGGTGTTTGTTCCTCTCTCCAGGTACCTCGGTGTCGGACAGAGGACGGGAGCTTTTGCCATTCTGGGCCCAGAGAACGAGAACATAAAGAAAGACCCTTCATGGATCGTAAAATAATATTACCTGTTGGTATTTTGTAATTGAATCAGGCTTCATAAGCACTGTGTCATAGACTGTCATTGATTTCAATTGATGATCTGGTCCTGAATGTCTGGACTGGTGATGCACTACGGCGGTTTAGTCTGTTAGTTAGTTTTGTTTTTCGATGCTTTTTAAATTATGACTTTTGAAAAGGAGGCAATGAAACTAACGTGCACAACACAACGGTTCTATATGTGTAGAGAGAAGAGTCCTGCTGTCCTGATGTTCAGTGTTCATGTCCATAAACATCTGTACATTTCATCTTCATCTCAGATCAAAACCTCTTGAAGGATCTCTGCTGTCAGAAATGTTGAATTTCCTCAGATTACATATTATGTATTTATGAAAATGACCATTAAAGTATCATGTTGGAATAAACTGAGTCTGTCACGGTGACATTGAACGCCCCATACAGGTCTGCAGTCGTTCTCCACAAGCTTCCATCAGCGTCTAAAACACTGGATGAAACTTCCCACTTCATTTTGTATTTGAAGGATTTCCTCTCAAACTAGAGATCGATTTTGAGAAAATGTCGCCTGAAATTTGTCAGTATTTCAGAAACTCTTCTATCAGTTTGATCCCTGACAATGTTTTAAAAGCGTTTAAAAGTGTTTTAAATGTCAAACCTTTCATCAACTCTAACTGACAACATCATTTCTTATTAATCACACCAACACATCTCATAACTCTTCACAATAAATGTTTTATTACTCAGACAGAAGGTCAGCACATTGAAACAACGTTGATGGTGCATTCAGGGTCCACAGACATCCTCCGCTTACAGTAACAACAGGACCGACTCAGTAGGTTTTGGGTGAATTACCCCTTTAAAGGTGCCACACATAAAGCACAGGGTGGAGACGAATGGTGAACAACACAACACACACACACACACTTGGCAGGTGACGGGACACTTTTTCATTCAGGCTCGTTTGAGGTGAATTTCAGCTCGCCTCCAAAATAAGAGCGCAGTCACAGGGGGTGTCAACACTCCTAGTTGCTGAGCAGACACTTTATTATTATGGGATATTAAACCAGCTGAATATTGTATTGTAATTTCATGCCAGACAGCAACTAAAACTGCCAGAGTGTTAATAATAGACTGGTGATGTTTTGCAGGTTATTTGTGTTTGGATTTCATATCAATAAAGTGTGTTAACTTTCATCAATAAATGGAGGCTAAGTCCCCAGATTCAATGTTTTGGAGTGTTGAAGAGATTACAAGAGAAAAAGTCTCATTGTGGGTGTAGGGACGCAACTCTGATGAGCCAATGAGAGCTCAGCTGGAGGCGTTTCCCATCATCCTTAGAGCCATGCAACGAGCCTAGCAGCGCAAGAGCTTGCTCATCTCAAACGAGCCCGTCGAGACCAAGGCTTCGTCAGCCTGGGAGCGTAAAGTTTGATCCTCTCAAAGTGCTGTAGAAAATAACGAGCTAGACTAAACACTCAACGCACCAGTTCATCCTCATGGTGTTTACGTAGCATAGATGCTAGGTTAGCCAGCTAGCTCTAAAAACAAAAATAGATATAGCTCTTCATTTTCAGGACTTAAACTTAACTAGAATAATTCTGCATCATCGGGAGGGTTTATATATATTATATATTATATATTTATATATATTATATATTACTTCTGTAGTTAAATTGGTCAGGAAGTAGGAATACAAAGTTATATCAATATTTCACTGATAGCTAGCTGGCTAGCTGGATGAGTTCTCATCCAACCATAATTGATCCATTTAGGAAATACTCAGTACTTCAGTATCAATCAACATCTGGAAACAGAAAGGATCCGGTCTGAAAAGTGTCATCATTAAATAACCTACTATCCGTTAAAAACTACCATAATGTGTTTTAAATCGACCAATCGTCTTGTAAGAGTGGTTGTCATGGTGACGGCGGGCGGCTCAGATGCCGTCGTCGTGCCGACGCCGGACCCGGACCACGTGCTCCAGCTGCCCGGAGTCGGACACGTCGTAGCTCGTCTTGTACTTGGCCAGGATCTTCATCAGCGGGCGGAGCTTCAGCCACCACTGCTCCTTGGGGATCCTGTGGCTGTGGAGAAACAAAACACCTGACTGAAGCGATCTGGTCGGATCCAGTCAGTCCAGATCACAAAGAGAGGCTGTGAGGAGGAGAGGTCCCACTCTGACTAACTGAGACGGCGTAGAGTCGCCCGGCTTGTTAAATTCTGGTGTCGGTTTGGTCACTGGAGGGAAATCTCTCTCTGCTACAGGAAGTGACAGATCGAAACTTGAGAGTGAAATAGAAAACCTCCACAAGCCACGAAAAAGAAAATATTTAGTTTACTGATTACATTTGTAAACAAAGAGGAGAATGATCATTTCAACATATTGATCTCTCCAAGGACCAAATGGTTTTCTAAAACATTCCCATACCGGGAGTTGAACCCGGGCCGCCTGGGTGAAAACCAGGAATCCTAACCGCTAGACCATATGGGATCTTCTTCTGAGATCTCAACCTGATGACTCAGATTCCCTGTCTAGACTCAAGATAGGAATTTGCCACTAAATAGATTGATTATTGATTATTGATTATATTGTTACCGTGAAACTGTGACTGTGTTTATATGTTTCTCTCCGTCTCAGAGTTTTATCGGATGTAAAAAGACTAAACCGGTGTGTTTGAGTGCCGAGTGTCTCCTAACAGGTCCTCAGGTCTTACACAAAGTCGGTCTCGTCCCGGAGCTGCGCCACCGGCTGGAACACCATGGCCCTGCGGCGCATCCCCAGCAGGCAGGCGCTGTCCTCCGAGTTGGCGAACACTTTCCCTGCATTCAACCGACAGAAACGAAACCTCACAACCAGGACGTCAGTACACACACACACACACACACACACACACACACACACACACACACACACACACACACACACACACACACACACACACACACACACACACACTCATACACTCCGGTCAGGTGTGAACCTCGACCCACCTCCTTTAAACGACGCCTTCAGCGTCTCTGTGATCCACTGGATCGCTTTAGCAGCGATTTTGGTGCCGTAGTTTCTATCGAACGGAGACGGAGCTCCTCCCTGAGAAGAGGAAACAATGTTTACATTCACTCCTTTGTTTCACAATAATGTGATCAATAATGTGATCAACAGTTTCAATTATGAATCGATTCAGGTTGAAGCAGTAATATTGATGTTAAATCAACCGTAAATATGTGATCAAACAAACATCATATTGGAGGTGGATGGTCTGACTCTGACCCTATCATCAATATCTCCTCCTCCTCAAAGCGTGTGTGTGTGTGTGTGTGTGTGTGTGTGTGTGTGTGTGTGTGTGTGTGTGTGTGTGTATCAGAGGTGTGTGTCAGCTGATGGTCAAGGTATTTGACCGATCAGAAAAAATCCCAAACCAGAAACTAAATCCCAAAACGAGTCAGGACTCGTGGCTGAAATGAACCTCAGCAACGTTTCAATTCTGATTAAATGAGAGAGGCTTCCAGGTGACACGCCCACTGGCGGCCATGTTGGAGGTCCTCAGCTGATCGTGTTTCTAAACGTCTCAACTTCTGTTTCTGACTGAAATGATCATTTCATCACTGATACATCTGATTGATTTTGTGTGTAGATCATGCCAGCTTGTTGTGTGCGTGCGTGCGTGTGTGTGTGTGTATGTATGTGTGTGTGTGTGTGTGTGTGTGTGTGTGCGTGCATGCGTCCTACCTGCTGCATATGACCGAGAACGTTCTTCCTACAGTCGAACACGCCCCGCCCCTCCTCCGAGTACAGCTGGTAGATGAAGTCTGTGGTGAAGTTCTCATTGGAGCTCTCGTTCCTAACACACACACACACGCACACACGCACACACACACACACACACACACACACACACACGCACTCTAAGTCCTCTATTTGCTCCCAGGTTTTGAAGCCTTGCCAACATGAGCTAAAAACACTGTAATAAAACACAACGGGGAGTCGCTCGTCCTTGTGCTTCTATCTGTCCTTGTAATACTAAAACAGATACAGCTGCATACCCCCACACACACACACACACACACACACACACACACACACACACACACACACACACACACACACACACACACACACACACACACACACACACACACACACACACACACACACACACACAGTACAAAACACTACATTTGTCCTATTTTCTCAGACCACTGTCCTGCCGGGAGCAACTAAACACTAGGATGGTGCAGCGGACTGAAATAGCTCCAGACTCTCTGAAAGGTCGCTTTGTCTCCGTGGTAACTAATAATTATTGAAGCGACCTGATCGATCAATAACATCATAACATATTTAACATGAATTAAAAGAACATTTTGATTGCACTTCTCTCTCACACACACTTCCATGCAAAAGCCCTCAGCAGCTGAAGGGTGTCCTGCTGCAAGGTGATGTCAAAGAAATACAAATAAAACACAGTAACTTCACAATAAAAGCGCGTCAGTAAAGCAGCTCTCACCTCAGCACCAAGCCCCTCTGGATGCTGGTCTTCATCTTCTCCGTCAGATGCTCCACGTTGGCCTGCAGCAGAGAGAGGAGTGGTGATGTTAACCTACATGAGACGCCTACCTCCCATCAGCTGAGGGGGTGGGGGGGTGCAGGGTGGCGTCGACACCACCAGGGGGCACTCCTGCTGCTATTTCGACCCTATCTATCAGGTGAGTTCAGGTACTGTGGGACTTTTCACCTTTTGGAACCTTCTGCTCCCTTCATGTTTGCCCAACATTCTGAAATCTTGTCATGAGGAAAAATATCTTCCAGATATGACACAATATTTTCTCCAAAACCATCTGACAGTTTTAATGGAGCAGAGGGTTTGGTATCTATCTATCTTTTCTTTATTTTTCTATATTTTCGACTTGACTTTCGACACCTCTCAGTGTTTTAACCTTATAATGTCTAATAAAAATGTAATTATCTTCTTGCAAACCACACGATTACTCTGGTGCACTCCTCAGTGAAACCCGCTTCCATTTAAACGGTGTTTTAATAAAAACGTGACTTGTGAGTTTGTGCCTCCTCAGCTCCTGTCTCAGTCCTGCAGGTTATTAATACGCTGCAGCGCTGGGATCTGGGTCACCTGCACCTCTGGGACTAGAACCACGCTGACGGGGCTGAACGCCTGGACCTGGTATGGATACCGCTTAAATAAAGGTGACTAAAGTAGAAATAACACATGAAGTCTTTCTGCTGGGAACATGAGGCAGCAGGATGTCGCAAAATAAGCCCCGCCTCCGTCGTCTTAAAGGAGCGTATTTTGTATTTTTTTTCTTTTTTTTTCAGTTTTTTGGAATACTCGCTTCTGATTGGCCAGTGAATGCTATCTGACGTTTCACAGCCAATCATATCACAGTCAGAAGTCCAAGCGCCACCTAGTGGTAGAAATAAGTTAGTGCTTGTTTACTGCAGCTAACCGAGGTTGGAAACATGGAAGATTTCTCCAATGTTACTTTAAATTTGTTCAGAAAAACACGAAACCTGACCGGATTTTTTACGTTTCTATGGTTACAGTCTTTAAATGATGTAAAGTCATCTTCATCATTTGACACAAAATGAGATGATTTCATGACAAGCTTGCACCAGAACAGTATTCCAGCAGGACAGTGAGCGGTAACGTGTCCTGACTGGGATATTAAAGGAGAACTGATTAAATGATGACCAGTGGAGCTGAATGGACAGTGATCAGTCCAAGGCATTCTGGGTAACAGCAGCCCGTCGTCTCTGACCTGCAGGTCCCGGATGTCAAACGGCTCCTCGTAGATGTAGACGGCGTCGGCGCCGGCGGCCAGCCCCCCCACGCTGGTCAGGTAGCCGCAGTAGCCGCCCATGGTCTCGATGATGAACACCCGCCGCTTGGTCCCACTGGCCGACTGCTTGATGCGGTCACACGTCTGACACACACACACACACACACACACACACACACACACACACACTGTTACTGAACAAGCCAAATGGCAGATGTGTTAGTAATACATAGCATGCAATTGCAAACGGCATGCTTTAATAAAAGTACATGATAAAATATTACGTTCAGGCGTTTAACACTAGAAAATCATCTCGTTCCTCCATGACTTTCCAGAAGCTTCCATCCCAACCATGTTCAAAATGTTGAAGGAAATCGAAGTAAAACAACATCTCTACCCCCCTTCACTCGTCGGCCTTCTCTTCTAGTGTTAAACACGCTGACGTAGATCTGTTACGGTGCATGCTTGTTTTGACCGTCTGGGTCTACCAGGCGGGTGGGGTCTACCAGGCGGGTGGGGTCTACCAGGCGGGTGGGGTTTACCACACCAGGTACTGTCAGGTAAGTTATCAGCAATTCTCAAAATCTTTTCAATACTTTTTTTACTTTCTGATCCTCAAGTGTTTTGTTCCAGGTTCCAGACTCCACCCACCTGGCACCAGAAGTACAGTAAAACAAACCATAACAAGCACCTGGTAGTAGTACTATCTAATGGTGCAGTCTCACAGAGGGTTTCACACACACACACACACACACACACACACACCACAACGTCACCACGGTCAGCATCATGACGAGCATCACCGTCTTGTGTTTTCATGATCTGTGGTCGCATCCTGTTCATGGTTCTTCTACTTCTTTCCCACATTGGTTCCAGTAGCTCAACGGGGGTTTGACTAGCTCAACCTCCTCAACCTCAACACCTCAACCTCCTTTTATCTTCCAAATTCATCACAACGTGCTCATATTTTCACCTTTTTAACCGTTATCAATGAATCCATATTAGAATTTAATATCTTTTTCAGCTTCTTCAAACTCTCAATATCTCAAACTAGCAGTAGATGTTTCCTCGTGTGATCCCGCGGCGTCGACCTTACCTGCACGATGGCGTTGATGGAGGTGTCGGCTCCGATACTCAGGTCAGGTGCCGGGCACATTGTTACTAATGGTGGCGGGCAGCATGCACATCGGGACGCAAAACTCCTCGTAGTCGGCCCGGGCCTCGTACAGCTCCAGCAGACACTCGAACGCCTGGTGGCGGCGGCCGCAACATCAGGTTAGACCACAAGGGGGAGCACTACCTTCCACCGTACTACCTGGATGTGTTGCTGTGTTGCTGTGTGGGAGACTGCGGTGTTGTGACTACAGGCTGTTTCAGGACTTTGTTGGGTTTCAAACTGACAGAACATCTGAACCCTGGAGGCTGATTATTGGTTATTGGAATACAATATCAGTTTCAGTTTTAGTTTTGAGACGCGTTCAGGAGGCAGGTTGAGGGTTACACCAGTATGTCGACTATCAGGCCGGTCTGTCTCAGCAACCACCTGTTTTTATGTCGTCTACAAGTAATGTGATCACAGAAATCTAAAATAAATGTGATTTGACAGCAAAAATGTGTAAAAAAAAAGTGTAATCAAAAAGTAATCTGACTACAAAAAATGTAATCTGAATGTAATCTAAAACTACTACTGCTGTTATTCCTGCTACTCCTTCCAAATAATTCTCTTTAACTCGGAGCCTTTTCAGCAAGCACACTTATATTTTCTTCACAAAATGTACCTCATGTTTTTTTCTTCTCTTTTTTTTTTAAATGATCAGAGAAATCATCCCAGCGTGTTGAGGGAGTTTTATTCAACAACCTGCAGTGAAATGAAGCTGCTCACCACCTAAAACTATTTCAAACAATTTAGTTTCTCAGTGAGGGTCTGAATGCTGATTCAGAGGCTTTCAGACGCCCTGAAGAGAACGATTGTGAGAGAAACATTGAAAATGGTCAAACTGAAAGCTGAATATTGGTCTAACCCTCAGGTCCTAGTCCACTGAAGAGGTTTGTCCTCATTCGCACCACTGAAGATAAAGGAAACAAGAAAGGGAGCTATTTAAAGATGAAGATACAGCCCTGCTGGGCGGCTCTCTCCGAGTGACGGGGGGCTTTGGCTTCCCATTGGCTGTGAGGAGACGAGGGGGGGGCAGAGGGCGGGGGGTGACCTCGGCTGACCTCGGCTGACATGTGACAGCGTCGACGCGACAAGATAAAGACTGCAGCGCGACAGGTGGACTCACGATGCAGCTCCAACTGGACCACGCTTCCTGTTTTAGTCCAACAGGTGGAGGGCTTTTATTTTGACAGGCATGCAGACCGTGGGCGAGGCAAGATGGAGGGCCGGGTCTGGTTCAGAACAACACCAGAATATAGACTGGCATCAATCAGTAAAACTACGAGCCTGCTGTCCAAACCGACTGACTTGGCTCCGTGTGGAGGAGAATCTAAATGTCAGGTAGCGCTGAACCGGACCGAGGCCTCGTCATCTGATGCTTACCAAACAAACACAGGGAGGACGGTCCAACACGCCAGGGCCACGCGCCACTACACATCACTACACGCCACAACACGCCACAACACGTCACTACACGTCACTCCATGCTCCAACACTTACCTGGACTCCCGCTGAGCAGCTCGCCTCCGACCCTGACCAGCAGCAACCAGGCTTCCTGACTAGTCCTGCTTATTGTGGTTCACTAAATACTGCACTGGAACATCTTAGTCACAGGGTACAATGGAAATAATGATATACTACTACTACTACTACTACTAATAATAATAATAATAATAATAATAATAATAATAATAATAATAATAATAAAGGAATTGTCTACCGATTGATGAAATCTGTTTCATTTGATCAAATTAGCATTTAAAATCTTTTAGGCCCAATCAAAATCTGCAGACATTTACTGTTTCTGTGGTTTCTTTTATTTATTTTTGAGTCTGTTTTTCCTTCCAGGTCCATATTATAGTTCAGATTCTCCTCTATTTATTTACATGTATGATCAAAAATGTTTCATGAAGATGCTGCTAAATTTACATTTTGCCATTTCATTTTTAAACATCGTTTTTTTCCAGGCGGTTTCAGACCAACTCCTTTAAACGCATCACAACTGGACTTGTCCCTGATTGGCTCCCCTCACTAAAGACTAAAGACACTAAAGACTGAAATCTGTCCAATGGGGCCGGTCTGCAGCGTCTGAACTGGACCGCCTCCAGCAGGTTGACCTCGTTTGAAATAGAGGAGCCAATCAGGGTCCAGGACTGTGAGGGTTTAATCTTCACGTTCATTCATTAAATAATTCAATTCAACTTTTAACTAAACTACAACATGATTGCGATCCTGAACTGTAGTAGGTTTGAAAGAAAATCATGAGAGCTGAATAATATGGGACCTTTAAGACCTCCTGTCAATGCTAGTGCTTCTTCTGTTCATAACTGTTCATAACTGTTCATAACTGTTCATAACTTCATGTCCTGCTTGTTGAGGCCGGGAGGCGAGCTGCCGGTCAGCTGAGCCCCCAGTCTGACTTACATCAGTAATGGCATTCAGAGCGGTGTCTGCGCCAATGCTGAGGTCTGACCCCGGTATGTTGTTGGAGACGGTGGCCTGGCACCATCACCATCGGTATACAGAACTCGCTATATTTGTCCCGCGCACCGGAAAGCTCCAGTATTCCCAGGTAGGCCTGCAGCAGGGAGAGCCAGGGTCTTAAAGAGCATGGCGTTAAAGGGGACATGGGGAGTGGGAGGGGCCAAGAGATGATACAGCATGATGTTGTAAAGGCTGCAGAGCATGGGAGGAGTCTAATGCTGAAAAGATGCCAGTGGTGGGAGGAGCCAGGATCTTATGCAGCATGATGGCATGGCATGGATATGGTGTGGGAGGGGCTTAGATGTGGAGGGAGGAGCCTGGGTCTTATGGGGTACAGTGGTGTGGGGAGTCTGGAGGACAGACATGGTGTGGGAGGAGTCTACTGGTGGGAGGAGCCAGGATCTTATGCAGCATGATGTCATAGGGCTTACAGCAAAATGGATGGCATGGCATGGATATGGAGTGGGAGGGGCTTAGATGTGGAGGGAGGAGCCTGGGTCTTATGGGGTACAATGTTGTGGGGAGTCTGGAGGACAGACAAGGTGTGGGAGGAGTCCACCGGTGGGAGGAGCCAAGGGGAGGGAGCCAGGCCAATCACGACGGACAGTGAGACACAGAGGGGGCGGAGACAGAGCTCACTTTCTGGACAAACTGCAAAAGTCAAAAATCGAGTTTAGAGTTCGGCGACTCGCTGACCCTCTTAGTGTCTCAGTGTCTTGCTCATGGACACTTCAGCAGGACACACGATGCTTTGCAGCTTGGCCAGAAAGTGACGGATGGGGACAAACAGCGGGAGAGAGCCGGTGATGTAATATGACACCATGTAATATGACACCATGTAATATGACACCATGTAATATGACACCATGTAATATGACACCATGTAATATGACACCATGTAAGAGCCTGTAATGTGATTATAGTCACGGAGAGGTAAATGTTGAGATGAAATGTTGAATGAAATCTTGTTGAATGGGGTAAATAAATGAAAGGTTATGTGGTAAAATACATTAAATAACATTGTGAAATGAAGCAGAAATGATTTCAACACAGACGATATAAAATACAGGAACAATGAGACTAAACTATCAGAATAGATTCAATCAGGTTTATCTGTTACGATTACTCAAACATTCTCCTTTTATATTTAACTTTAACTATCAGTAGTTTCATGATGATAAAGCACGTCAAAAAGTTCTTTTGTGTAATACTCTGAGACTGGAAGTGATAAAACACGTTAAAATACTCAATATTGTGGAATCATGATGTAATTCTGCCATTATACTCAATAATCACGTTACGTACCTCAAATCCCCCGATGACCAGCAGAGCGTTGATGTTGTGGATCCTCATCTGCTCAGCGATCTTGTCCAGGTGTTTGGCTGGGAGGGTTCTGGTGAACAACAAGGGGACAGGTGAACATCATCAGTTAACCAGTTAATCATCATCCACATTACAGGAGATCAACAGGAAGACATGAACGGGTCCCAGCGTCCTGTCAGGATGTGACATGTTCCTGTGGCCCTAGGATGAGCATGCATGGTAGAGAAGACCTCGGGGAAGAAACAATACTGCCTCTATTTCTATTTTTGACAGGAGGAAGGAGAGAATATGTGCAGCTAGAAGAAGAAGAAGAAGAAGAAGAAGAAATCAAGCTCCTGATAATTTACAGCTGAAAGTACCAAGAGTTCAATCTGTACTGGGTTGGTATCACCAGGGGACGTCCGTGTTCACCAAAATACTGCAGTTTTTACTTTACAACTTTACTTTACTAATCTCCGCAATTATTCCCCATCACTTCACACACAGGTGATATTAGCCCCGTACCACATCACCCGTCCTCCATGTACCTTTTTGTCCCTAGCAGGGATCCTCCCATGCCGGTCCAACCGCCTACGTCCGCCCACTTGATCTCCTTGATCTGTCAGGACACAAAACAAAGAGACGACAAGAGACGATTAATCTGAGTTCCTTTCATTTTCCTTTATTCTCCACTAGGGGGCGCAAACACTTCGATGGTTTAGTTTGTGATGATATTTCACTACTGTAGTTTCAGCCAAGGATCAGGCTTCACTCTTCAATCAGACCGACTGTGCCAACTAGCCTCGTGACTTCAATATGAGTGTGGATATGTGTGTGTGTGTGTGTGTGTGTGTGTGTGTGGCTGGCTTACAGTAAGCAGCACTGTTTGTCTCAACACACTTAGTCTTATAGCTGTGGGGGGGAGCGAAGGTGACTTCACCACCACTTCCTGGTCCTCGGCGTTGGTCGGTAAGTCACTATGACCTCCGAGGAATGTCGCCAGTAAACACTGAGTATGGTAGGAAGTGGCGGGTGAAGAAACATGAGCCAGGGAGAAGCTCGACCAATCACGTCTGGAGATACGCTGGCCTATCAGTCCAGGTGAACAGGGTGCTGCAGGTTACTCAACGTGACCGTGATGTTTGTCGAAGCGTCTCAAAGGTCGCTGAGTTCTCTGAGTCATCCGGTAGAAAGAGGATGAATGAATCGATGTCACTATGAAATTCATGTGAAATATCCTGGGTCAGTGTATACAGGGTAGTCTTTACGAGAGACGTGGGGTTTTGAAGGCCAATGACGATACTGATACCTTTAGACTGAAGCTGCCGATGGCTGGTATTTTGTGCTGATATTCTTAATCTTAAAATTTCACATTTTCATAACAAAAACATGAAAGTTTTCAGTGTTTCCCACAGATCTGAAAAAGTATTTCAACCATGATGGGACACTAAAACTCTCCACCGCACCTATTCAGTGGAAGGGGAAACACTGGGACATATTAGGCCTTTAAATAAAGAATTAATTTATAAAAAACATAACTGACCGATTAAATAAAGAAATGCTAAATTTAAAAAAATAATAATAATTAATAAAAACATAAAAGGACAATAAAATTGCATTGCAGATTTACAGTAGCACCAAGTTAATATGCTGCTGCACAAAACTCTAAACCATTCCTTTAAACTCCTGATTTCAAGTACTCAGTATAACGAGAGACTTCTATAATGGCATACTGTACATAAGGCTGTGTATATATCTATATATTTGAACCCTGTACCTGTCCGTTGTAGAATCCCTCGAAGCCGTCGTTGACAGCAAACATCTTGTGGCCTTCGGTGATGCCGACGCGAACGGCGGCTCGCACGGCGGCGTTCATACCGGCCGCCGGGGCACCGACGTTCATCACCGCAACGTTGAAGTTGCTCTGGGGTCACACACACACACACACACTCAGAAACACACACACACTGCTACACACCTACTGCAGAAAGCAAAGGCTGGCGCTTGCTCGAGGTCATATGTTGTTATGGTTCATGAAGCCTCGTGGCCAGAAGCCTCAACACATCTGAAAACATCTCCTCTATTAGCCTGGTGACGTTTCTGCGTTGAGTTGAGTCTGACTTGTAGCATACAGTCCAGCATGTATGATACAAACGGTTAAATAAGATGGTGCATGAGCAACTCAGAGGCAGTGAAGAAGGGAAGTGTTATAGATATAGAACTAGTGATTTGTAAAGAATCAAACTATGTTGAACACCCCCAACGCCTCGAGGCATCAATCATTTATTGAAACCTTGTTTTGTTTATCAGGGGAAAATGTCATTTGATGGAGAAGTTATGAGTTGAAACAAATGATTGATGCATGGAGGCTCTGAGTGTGCACCAACCTTTTCTCAAGATGCTTTTTTAGGCTTCAAAACTACTCAGTAAAAATACTTGCTGTCCAAAACTGTTAGCAAAGCCATCCATCTCCACTGCCTCAACATACCACCATGTGTCATCGCCCGTTGAGGAGCAAACCAGCAGCAGGCAGCGGTTACCTTGCATGCAGAAAGCTGCATGCTGCTCAGTCCGTTGGCGTTTTAACATCCAGTCAGACTGAAATATTCCTTCAAACATTCTCTCAGCATGGATTATTTATCATGAAGCTCATGAAATAAATATTGTTCTCCAACAAGAGGAGCAGAGGAGAAACTAGGACAGTGTTGAGAGACTCAGAATGGAAAAGCGCCAGACTCTCTCAGCCTCGGTGACCAAAGTCCTTTTACCTGCTTTCTATACTTTCATTTAAACATTTCCAGGCCTTCAGTTCATGAGTAGATTTGAAACCTGTAGTCGTGTTCAAGATGATAAACGTACGCTGGTGGTTGCTGGGTAATTTGACAACATTTGTCAACTAGATCACTTTATAGCTGATTATAGAAGATTTTTCCTCACAACTACAAATATCATCATATGTGACTTGGCAGTGAGTTTTATCCAAACTTATTTGTGGAATTCCCAAACTTGTTCCACGTCTTGCCCCAAGACTAGAGCTGACCGATATATCAGTTTGGCCGATATATCAGCCATTTTTTGACTTTTTTGATGACATCGGGGTCGGTAGTTATACAACCGATGTGTCCCGATTTTTAAATAAATATAATAAAGAAAAAAACATTGATTATTTAACCTGTATTTGTCTGTTTAAATGTTGTAATTGCTATTTACTAGAATTATCCAGTAGAGAGAGCTCTAAAACACGTGTGAGCAGCTGACCCGCTACTTCTGTAATACTATCTTTTACATTTGTTATCTATCAAAAAGTTCTTTCTGTGTTTATTTTTATTTATTTGCTTGCTTATAAGTTCAAGGTTCTCAAATATAGAAAATTTTATAAAATATAAGTTTTTCAAATTGATTTGAAAATTTTGCACTTTTTGACAAAATATCGGTCAAAACATCGGTAATCGGTGGGCTAGGACTCTCCTAAATTGGGATCGGGATCGGACCCAAAAATCTGGCATCAGTCGGGCTCTACCCAAGACTTTCCAAACCTGCTCAGGAACTTCTCTTTGAACCTTTGCAGCCTATCAGCGGTGTTTTTACCGGAGAGCGGCGCCTGTCCGTTCTGAGTCATGGTTAAGCGCAGACACTTCTGCCGCCACGGACGTCGGCGTTGTACTGTAAGGAGGATACTTCACACTCAGCCGATCACAGGCGATGCTGCGATCGTCCTTGACAGCTTCTACGCAGCGCTGATGCACTTCTTTGCACATTCTACTTGTTAGCAGGATAAGCGATGAGGGACGGAGCGACAGGTATTAAGACGCTGTCATTTTGTGGCACTGTTGTCATACAAACAGATTGGGATATTTTTTCTCACTGTGAAAAATGGCCTTCAAGTAAAATGGGGCAAAACCTGAATACTGAAAATACCATTTTATTCCAAATTGGCTGCTGCTGACGATAACTCAACTCCAGTTCTATTTGCGATATTAAAAATTGTTCCATCATAATCCCGACAACTCAGATGTCCAATTAAAGAAGAGGATAGCCAGTTGTCATGCACTGCTTGTTTGCTGGGCCTGCAGAAGCGTTGGAAGCTGAGCTAGAGCGTTCTTCAGCTACTCATCACATACATCACACTGCTCTTCGTCCTCCGCCTCCTCCTCCTCTCCCTCAGGACTTTACAGCAACAAAAAAAAACACTCTGTAAGTGTCACAAAAAGACCTCAGCACCATCACCCACAATGCACCTGACCGGGAGGGTACCTTATCCTAACGCACAAATCTCAGAGCGGCTGGTGGAGAGACACACGTGTTAGAACCGTGGACACTGTGATCATCTGATTGGTTATTTGAGATAATAAGAGTATTTCAAATGTCTTGAGTGGTTTTGAGGTGTTCAGGTTGACTTACTTTGGGTAGGTCAGAGTCTGCTGTCCGGTAGGAGAGGAGTCTGTAGGTGGTCAGGTTGTTTTCAAAGCTCCTGCAAATTACAGATATTACATTTTTTTTAAATTATGCAGCAAATCCAGTGAAATCCACAATGACTGGAGGCTCTGAGGGAGTTTAGACTCCTAACAACAAATCAATGCAAATCCAATTACACATGAATGTACCGGCAAATATCCGAAAGGAAAAGAGCTGTCAGGAATCTGAGCAGAAAATCCACCAAGATGAAATCGTTGAATGAAATGAAATGATTTGCACCGTTGCAGGTCTTACAGGTGTTATTACTGTTTCTATTAAAGTAGTACCATTAAATACCTGCCACGCAGTCGCACCGCCTCCTCAAACTTCTTCTCCTCCATGGCCTTCTGGACTTCCTGGGTCTAATGAGACGACAATTGAAGAGTTCTTATAAAACGTGTTAGCAAAACAAGATACAAGGGACATAAAACAGATACAGATCAAGAGAGGACTGTTGAGCAAACATGTTCCATGATATAAAAACCAATGTAGTTGATGCTTCCTGTAGTGGGTGAATAAGTGTTAAATGTCTGAGTATGTCTTACATTATAACTACACTACATTGGTCCACTGACACTGCCAGGGTCAGGGGTTTGATTCCCACTGGGGCCAGTCATGCTAAACACATATGGTACTGGGTATTTGAAGGTTTGGGTGAAAGTGTTCAGGTCCGGTACAGGAAGAGGTTAAGAATTCTGTGTAGTGTCATCTTGTTTTCTAGGCAGGTCGCCAACGCCATCTGTGCTGAACACTGTACACTTGTGTTTCGGCATGACCTCTCTCTCTCTCTCTCACTCACTCACTCACTCACACACACACACACACACACACACTCTTACCATCTGAACACACTCCATCAGCGGCAGGCGGACGGCCTGGTTGCCAACCAGAGACACGACGCAGGCCGGGGTGGTGGCCGAGGCCTCCAACAAGGCCAGGACTGCCTCCACGCCCATACGACTGGCCTGCAGGGGTCAAAGGTCATTTAAAGCTCCAGCTCCAACTCAGAGTGTTGTGGAGTAGACACTAGAGCTGAAGACAAGACAGTTTACTGAGTCACAGTAACCTACATTTGGAGACAAGACATCTGCCAAACCTCTATTGAGATTTCTGCTGGGAGATACAGGAACTCTCCTACAAAAGACTCATAGTTCATAACCCTACATTAAGACCCAGCCCAGACTAGGAGGCTGGAATGCTGACTTGTTTAATAATCCATCATCTCACAAGTGCATAAAGGTTCATATCCATTGTTTGAGTGACACTGTGACTTACGAGGATCCTGTCGAAGGCGGAGGGGGTCCCACCTCTCTGGACGTGGCCCAGGATGGTGACTCGGGTGTCAAAACCCAGGCGCTGCACAACCAGCTGGACATGGAGGGAGAACGAGATGGGAGGACGGCACACAGACGATAAAACACTTCATAGAGGAAATATATAGGAAATATATAGGAAATATAAAGGAAATATAAAGGAAAAAGACGAACGTGACATGAAGTTGAAGGGTTCCATCCCAAAATTAAATATCCATCATTTGAAAAGACGTTACCAAATGATTGCTGACATGAAGGTAAAATATTTAAGTTGTTATCTAAGAGCTTTAGTTAACAAATGCTAACATTCATCTATATTTTTGAACTACTGATACATTTCAGGTAACAATTCTAAAATTGGAAATATAGCATTTTGGAATGAAACTCTTCAAATATATCAAATACAAACAAAAAGTGTCATGCAAAAACTATAATAACAGAAGAGGAAAACACATGCAAAACATTTCCTGTCATGTAAGTGAGTGACAAACACAGTGACAAAGTCTTGTTTTTCATGTGCCAGAGACTGACAAGGTGTCCAACAGGATGAGACATGCAGAAGTTAACGTGACAGTGTGAAGGGAAACGTCTCAAAATGTTTGTGATGTAGATCGAATCCATCCAGAAATGAAGGAAGTGGGTATTTTAGTAAGGAAAAGTTAAAAAGTCGATGGAAGAATGAAACATGAAAGGTGTGATTGATATTGTTAACCATCAACAGGTATGGTGTGTTGAAGGGAGAAAACATGACGGGTGTCGTTTGATATTGTTAATGGAAGACGACAGACACCAGGGTGGGAAATGAACTCCAGCTGACAGCCAGATACTCGTACATTTTGGAGCGTGGGTTAGAATTTAGAGGTGTTAATTCCTCTCGCCATTAATAAGGTGTCTGTGGAGGATGTGTTGTACTCAAACACATGGTCATAAAAACCTTCTTTCCCACCCTGAGGGACACCACAAGTGAACCAAGACACAAAAAGGAAAAATCTGTGGTTTGTAAGGACAAGCAGCCAATCCACGAGTTGCCCCGGCTCCTCCGCAGTACTTACGTCCTTGATATAATCCACAGTAATAACCTTGTTGTGGCAATCTATGGCACCCTCGGCTACAATAATAGTATTCAGCCTTTTCTTATTGGCTCGGTTCTGGAGGGATGTAGAGAAGCACAAGCGTTTGAATGCATGACAGAAAACGTTTCGCATTCACAAAAGCTGGGCCCGGTAACGGGGGATGAGCTGAGAGAACCTGGCAACCTTTCTGTTTTAAAGGAATACCGTGACGTTTTGAATTTTAGCTGATGATCTCTCTTCACCGGGCACTTGCCACCTTGTGAGAAAAGCTTCATCATTTACAGCTAGCTAACAATGCTAACAATTTAGTTCCAAAATGAAGCATGATTTGAAAAGTCCACTTTTTTTCAGTGTTGTAATTTACTTTACTGTACCCATTTCCCCTCAACCTGCCTCCTCTACTTCTACTTCAGTTACTGATTTCCTACATTTCCCAGAATGCCTTTCAACAACACCAAGAGAACGAGCATGAACTTGTTGCTTTCAATCAATGGTGATCCTCTGGGCAAATGAATAGCTGGACAGTGTGAACATTCAGCTGTGGGTTATACGTGTCGACGATTGTGGCTGCATCTCTTACTCAAAACCCAACATGTCTTGTGGCTGCATTGCATTCTGGTCTATATGGGCTACTGCATTGCATTCTGGTCTATCTCCTGTCGGTCTCTCTCCTCTGATGGATTTCTCCTGTATGATTGTTGATCGTCGGTCTAGAAAGAAGCCCTTCCTCTTTGATTCTGATTGGCTGACACCAAAACCGTTACCGTTGATGGTTTAGATCCATGAGACATTTTCTGATATCAAACTGGAAATACCTCAACTCAGATTGGATTCTCTATATTTTAGAGATATTGAATGATGAACTTCAGGTGAAGATCTTTTTTTGTATAAAGCATTTTTGGAAATGAAAGCTTCAAAAGTAAAAACCTTCTCTCATAATGTGGCAAGTGTCAAAAAGTCAAGGTATCCCGTTAACTCTCCGCCAGCCGGACCAGCTTCAGGTTCCTCCTCTGCGTCAGGCCGGGCTGAGCAGGACTCACATCCTCCACCAAACCAGAGGAGATGGCTGCTCCACGTCTGTCGATGGCTCCTTCAGCAACTATGATAATATTCAACCTGGAACCTCGGGATCGGCTCTGGGCAATAGTAAACACACTTCCTGCATCAAACCTACCTGAGTTAGAGCTAGTGACGGATATCAGACCATAGGAAATCAATCAGTCAGTAAAGTCAGTAAAATAGATCTAATAATCTGTTTAACTGATAATCACGACTACAAGATCTAGCGAAACATTCAGGATTGTCATTTTAACCAAAATGGTCTGAGTTCATAAATTAAATGGTGTGTGTGTGCGTGTGTGTGTGCGTGTGTGTGTGTGTGAGAGAGGCAGACATTGCGGCTGTAACAGGCTCTGTGGCGCAATGGATAGCGCATTGGACTTCTAGTCAAACGCTTGAGAAGTGATTCAAAGGTTGTGGGTTCGAGTCCCACCAGAGTCGGTGTTTTACAGGGGAAAGTCTGGCTGCACATACGACTCCGACCCCTCTGGTCAAATCTGTACATGAGTATGGATCCACCTTAGAAACACATTCCTGTGTAACATGGCTGCTCATGGACATTTGAACTCTGAAATAATAAAATGTATTCGACATAAATGGATCACCAGAGGGATAGAACTTCACATTTTGAGGTAATATATTTTATATTTATATTATATTTATATAACTAGCTACCACAATATAGCCAAGGGAGCTAGCCAGTAGCTAACCAGCTAGTAAGCGAGCTAATTTATAGCACTTATCTCGATAAAGCACTAAAAAGAGTTCATGAAGTGTTTTACAAAAATGGATCAGAGAATAGTGAAATATGTAGAAAAAGATAAAAATTAATGTACATGTATTTCAGCGAGTAAGCAAGCCAGCACATAAAAACACAACAGTAACTGGCTCTGTGGCGCAATGGATAGCGCATTGGACTTCTAGTCAAACATATGAGATGTCATTCAAAGGTTGTGGGTTCGAGTCCCACCAGAGTCGCTGTTTTACAGGTAAAGTCTGATTCCATAGATCAGCCTGACTCTGACCCCTCTGGTTAAACCTGAACATGAGTATGGATCCACCTCAGAAACACATTCCTGTGTGTCATATGGCCGCTGATGGACACTTGAATAATAAATGCATCACCAGAGGGATAGAAGTTCACATTTTGAGGTAATATATTTTATATTTATATTTGGCCACTATGGCTAGCTACCACAATATAGCCAAGGGAGCTAGCTAGTAGCTAACCAGCTAGTAAGCGAGCTAATTTATAGCACTTATCTCGATAAAGCACTAAAATATGAGATGTCATTCAAAGGTTGTGGGTTCGAGTCCCACCAGAGTCGCACTTTTCCAGGGGCAATCCGGTTAGAAAACTCAACTGGCTTTGTGGATCTCCATTTGAAACAGAAATGTTTGGGAAATATGGCTGCAGATGTGCATTTGAATTCCTGCGTATTTCCCTCTAAAGCAAAGAGGGAGCTCAATAGTCCGTAGTCCCATGGACGCCATTTTGAAATGAAGTCACACTCAAGGTGAGAAACTCGACCGAGCGAGTACATATTGACACTATAACTGGCTCTGTGGCGCAATGGATAGCGCGTTGGACTTCTAGTCAACACTTGAGAGGTGATTCAAAGGTTGTGGGTTCGAGTCCCACCAGAGTCGCTGTTTTACAAGGAAGGTCTGGGTCGCAAGATCAACCAGGCTGTGAAGTAGAACTGAATTAATCTCCAGTATCCACAGGGCTAGAGGTTCAAGTGATATATTTGGTCCACTATAGCTAGCTACATCAAGCTAGCTGGTAGCTAACTAGCTAGTATGCAAGCCAACGTCCCTGCTAAATTCAAGTAGTCGTAGTTGTTGTCGTGAGATTGCTAGCAAAATTGACAACTGGTCAAATCTGCTGATAGAGATTCACATCTTAAGGTAATATATTTGGCTAGCTACAGCAATATATCCTAGAGAGCTAGCTAGTAGCTAACAAGCTAATAAACCGGCTAATTTCCCTGCTAAATTGAAGCTGCTTGACTTGTTCATTGTTCCTGAGAAGGTTTAGCTAACTCCACAACTGTTAGCTCCAGCTGAAATCCTCACCTATGTGTTGTTTTATATGTGTATATGCCAATCACCAGGTAGACTTTGAGTTTTCAAGATGGCCGCCATAAGACTAAGATCAATAGAGAAAGTGTGTCTGATTATGTGTGTGAAGTAATAATAAGAACAGACGTAATTGATATAGCAGTTATCTAAAAGGAGTTTATAAAGTTATTTACACAAGTGAATAGTGAAATATGTAAAAACTGGATGTGCAAGTTTGTCAGAGAGTGACCGAGCGAGTACATATTGACACTACAACAGGCTCTGTGGCGCAATGGATAGCGCATTGGACTTCTAGTCAACACTTGAGAGGTGATTCAAAGGTTGTGGGTTCGAGTCCCACCAGAGTCGTTCTTTTACAAGGAAAGTCTGAGTCCAAAGATCAACCTGGCTATTAAGCTAGCTAACGCCCTGCTAAATGAAAGTTGTTGTTGTTAGCTGCTAGCTAAATGATAACTGTTACGTCCATCTGAGGTCCTCACTTATGTGTTGAAGTAACATTAGTTTTATATACTGTATATATGGTAGTCTTCCACGTGCAGTTTCCCAGTGTTCACAATGTGGGAATAAGGTCAATAGAAAGATAAAGTGTGTGTTTATTATTATTAACAAACATAATTGAGCACTGAGTTTATGAAGTGCTTTGGAAAAAGTCATAAAACCAGGAATAGTGAAATATGTAGAAAGTAAATAAAATCAGCGTGTGTGTGTGTGTGTGTGTGTTTTACCTCAGACAGTTTCTGACACATGGTCTCCTCCCAGCCGTCCTCAGGAGGCATTTCAGGGATGAAGACCCAGTCGGCCCCGCAGGCCAGAGCACTGACCAGGGCCAGGTACCTGGACAAACACACACACACACACATATTATATATACTCGCATTGTACTGCTTCAATTGAATCTTTACTTCCTCAGGATATGTAATATTTAATCAAATATTACAGCCTCACTTATCAATACATAAACACTTGCAAAATGTTTAAGTATGATGAAATGCTCTCTGTACACATTTTTACGTGCCTTGTGAGGTAAAGAAGACGTAACATTTGTAGCTGTAACACAATGATGGTGGTTCATTCTCTCCAGTAAAAGTAAAGTAAAAGTAAAGAACAGTGTCTTACCCACAGTGTCGGCCCATGACCTCCAGCACAAACGTCCTCTGGTGGCTGGAAGACAGCATGAAACAGTATGAAGAAATCTCAAAAACAAGAAAAAGCACTTAACCGTGAAAATACTGATATGTCTGTGTGAGCTTTTTACAATTTAAGCATTTATTATTGGGCGTTGTTGTTTTTTAAGGCGGTATTCCTTCACACCTCTGAGCGGTGGTCATGATGGCGTCCACCACCTCCATGATGCGGTGCAGGGCCGAGTCGGTGCCGATGGTCATGTCGGTGCCACAGAAGTCGTTGTCGATGGAGCCGACCATGCCAACGATGTGGAGCACCGAGTTAGCGTGGACCGCCTCCTCGTCTATCAGACCTGGAGGACGAGAGAGGTGGAGGGAGAGAGAGAGAGAGAGAGAGAGAGAATAAGCTGTGTGCAAATAATGTCTAAATCTATCAGAACCAGCTAGAACCAGTTGACTGTCTGGACCAGGTTGTTGTGGTGTGTCTGGAGATCCTCCAGTAACGTTCTCAGTAAAAGTGATCAGTGTGATCAGGTAGATTTGTCTCCAAATGTAGGTTACTGTGACTCAGTAAACTGTCTTGTCTTTAGCCCTAGTCTCTACTCCAAAACACTCTGAGTTGGAGCTGGAGAAGAGTCAGCTAGTTCACCTGAACTAACTGGTAGCTAGCTAACTAGTTACTGTTAACATGGGACTACTATCCACTGCTAACGCTAGCTTCTACTAGCTACATTAGCTAGTGTGCTAACCAGATGTGTTAACAACAAGACAGTGATGTTAGCTGACCAGATACTATGGTTAGCTAGCTAACAAGCTACATGATCTAAACACTAAATCAATCAGATGATCAGTGATGAAATGATCAGTTCAGTAGAAACAGAAGTTAACCATGAATCCTGACGTCTGCTGAGACGGACAGAAACTCAATCAGCTGTTCACAGTTACTGTTGACCAATATGGCCGCCAGAGGGTGACTGCCCTCTACTGGAGGCTCACCTTGCTGGAGGAGCTCCCCCAGGAGGCCCATCCACTCCTCCCTGAAGAGGTTGGCTCCCGTCAGGCTGCCGTCTCCACCGATCACACACAGGTTGGTGATGCCGCGCTGCACCAGGTTGTGGGCGGCTTTCAGACGGCCCTCGTGGGTCCGGAACTCCAGACAGCGGGCGCTCCCGATCACCGTGCCGCCCTGAAGGCAACACACAGCCCACGGATAAGGTGTGTGTGTGTGTGTGTGTGTGTGTGTGTGTGTGTGTGTTGTATGATGGATGAATGGTCTGATACCTGCTATGTGGGTTCAGTGTCGGCCTCTGTGCAGGTTCTGCAGCTGATAAGACCTGACTTATTCTATTCTATTCTATTCTATTCTATTCTATTCTATTCTATTGTGTCCTCTGTCTTATTCAGCAGCACTTCTAAAGAAAATACTAAATTAAATAAAAGCATAATTAAGCTACATTTATCCCCAAAACATGATTAAAAATAGAACCCATGTTTCTACAATTTACTTTTTTCATATTAAACCATCTAAATAAGCGTGACTCAACGTTGATCGGTGCTCATATGAATTCAAATGGTGGTCCCATCTGTACCGGGACCAAAACCACGACCCCCCCAGGAAACACAGGAACACTGTGAACGTCAGTCTGAGTAACGTCAAATTACAAATAAGGGTCATAAGGGTACGCTTGTTTTGTTCGTTCCACAGTGAGGAGCCAGTAGAAATCCTCTTCTACTGTCTCTAATATGCTCTTCTCTTACAGTGAAAAAACCCGTTGCACCTTTCAGGACCTTCTTGTTTCGTACACTTTATGTAATATCATTCTGGGGTTGCAGCAGTATTCTGTTACATCCTGACCACCCCAGACCGGTGACTCCCTCCTCACCACTTGCAGCATGCTGGAGACGCTCTCCCATCTGGCCTCCTTGATGTTGTCCCCACCGTCCACCATGCCCTGGTACCCCTGAGGAGACAACACATGATGGTCATGAGAGGAACAGAAACGTCCTGAGAGTTTCGGTCCTGAGAGATAGTTGGAGCAGAAATAAGACCTGGACGTCCACATCACATGTTCAACAGGAAAAACATCTCTGCAGCAGAAAGATTTGATTTATAATATCTGACAATATTATCCAGAATATTGACACATGCATCCTGTTTTTATTGTTTTTGATTTTGAGGTATTCTTAATATTCTATGTGTGTATCGATTTGGACCCGGATATGAAGCGGGGGTATGAGCTAGCGTCTGCAATACAATGCAGTCACTGAGACATAATAATAATAAACATCCTGTCCCAGACGTCCTGGATCATTACAGTGATGCTGTTACCGAATACCGAGTCGATCCGGCCGGCTCAGTTTGACGTGGAAATATATGAAACAGGAAAATATGACTCCGCTAGGACCGGAGCGTTATGAGTCCAGGTACAATAAAGTGGAAAAATGAGCTGCTCCCTGGGGGTCTCCGGGGTGGTTGCAAATAAACCTTGGTGTTTGTTTTACTCTGCAGTGAGTACCAGAGGGGTGGGGTATACTGCACCAGGACAGGTCACATTGAATCAGATCGCTTGTCAATCATAGAAAAAGATGCACTCAATTGACTTGGAAATACTTTGATATATATATATTTTTCTTATTATGTTGTTTTCTGCTAACCCCACCCATCTGGTACTCCAGGTAGAATAAAACAAACACAGCAATACCTAGACCTCTCCTGGCTCTTCGCTGTTTGGTTTAGGATTCATCGTTTTCATCATCTACCCTGTCGTCCTCTCACACTGTGCCTGTCCAAACCAAATCATCCTCACCAAAATAAAAGCGCCATGGCACTCAGCTGCCATTACTCACAGCCCGGTGGGAGCTCGTGGCTGGCGGGGATGACAGTGCAGCCAGTGAGGGATGAAGCTGGTAATCCAATTATACACTGAGACACTGAGACCAGACGGCCTCTATCCGCCCAGTCATCACCATCACCGGCGCCATACAGACTAATCCAACATCTCTCAGATACTGAATAATGAGGATGTTGTCATTTTAAGTCCTTATGATGGATGTAATAGATCATACCTTGGTCATACCGTGGTCATACCTTGTCTTAGCTCTTGTTTATATGCTTCACTTATTTGAAATGGTGGTAAAAAGTGGTTCAGACGATCAGATCACGTTTTCTGTGATTGGCCAATTCACACCTCTGCAAGCCTGTCTGTCCGGCTGTGTGGAGGAAGGGTCACTCTGTTCTCAAACTACATCCATTTCCTGACTGGACAAAATCAGACCTAATGACCCAAGACCTAATACTAAAACAAAACACAATAAAGACACAAAGCTCTTTTTCTGACTGAACATAGATAATGAAAGTTGTGTGAAAGGACACCAGGAGATTCAGGGTTTATGGGAATTGAAGTCCAACTGTGTTTACTAAAGCTGTTCTGTATTAACTAAGAGTGGACAAATAACTCTTGTCATTGCATGGTGAATTAATAACACCTGTAATAACTGGATTTTAAGGCCTTCAATGTATATAAGTGAAGACGTTTCCAGGACCCGCTGGTACCCTGGAGGGACCAGAAGCAGCGCTGGGTCCTTAAGGATGCTGCTGATGCTGCTGATGCTGCTGATGCTGCTGATCCAGGTGAGAAGCGCTAGCAGGGCTAACGTAGCTCACGGTCCAGATGGATACAGACTGCAGGCCAGACCTCAACACCTCAACGCGTCTCACCTCGTGGATGAAGTAGACCTTCGCTCCCACGTAGATGCCCATCCGGACCACCGCCCGGACCGCCGCATTCATACCTGGGAAAGAAACAGGGATGGAGAGAGAGGAGGGAAGGAAAGAGGAGAGGAGAAGAGAGGGAAAGAAAGATGGAGAGACAAAGAGGCAGAGAGTTGGTGGTTGAGACCAAAACACAAACACACCGAGAGTGACGGATTCAGAGACACAGACAGTGTTGAGTGGATGTTCAGCTGTCTTGTGAACCTTCCTTCATGTCCCGAGAACCAACGCATCACTTCCTGTCCCCCAGGAAACACCCAGCTGGCACCGAGTGTTTAGAAAAGCTTTCATGAACTAGATGTTGGTCCCTGTTGTGTTTCCTGAGGTCCCTGAACCTCTCCAGGCCTCGTCCTCCACCGAGCTCCAGACGCCTCCCTTCAGCGCCGACGTGCCCGTCTGGCCGAGCGCCCTGCCTCCCCCGCCTCACCCGCCTCCCCTCCCACACCACACACAACAACACAGGCCATTCACCCCCGCTGGCTGAGTGTGGGAGGGACGTGACTTGGATGACAGCGTCACTCTGGAGGAGCTTCACTGGCCTTCAGCCACACAGCCAACAGGATGTATATGTTTTATTTATTGTGTTTTGATATATAAATAAAGTTCATTTTATCTTGTATTATTTATCAAAGTGTAGCGGGACTATTTTTTTACTGCACGCTTGCTTAACTAATGCTGCACGTTTGGGAATCGTTTGGGGAAATAACATCTTGCTCCCTCTCAGCTGTAGGGAGATACGAGGTGACTAGTTAAGAGTTCACAGCAGGACAGATGAAGGACTTCCATCATGGCTACCGCTGGAGATGTTTGCAGGGCAGGAAAACGTGAGCAGGGCTACACGTGGCTGCAGGCGTGTTGTATACTAACAAGAGCTGAGGGCTGGGCGGAGCCAACTAGTGTTGCTAGGAGACCAGGAGCAGCGCTCATTGGACGGAGGGGAAATGGGTTTGAATTGGATGGTGTGTGTGTGTGTGTGTGTGTGTGTGTGTGTGTGAGCTCTTAGAATGACTTGCTCATAAATGACATGACATTCTGTGAGTCCTGTCCTGCGGCCGTCACCATGACTCGACATCTCCCATTGTGTCTGAGAGGACGGTCTGCGTGTGCATGTGAGTGTGCATGTGCATGTGAGTGTGCACGTGTTCACCCCAGGGTGGACAGGCGTCGCCCTGGTGATGACCTTTCATCTTAGGGCAAGGATGAGATGTCCAAACGGACCACAATGCAATGGGTTAGGGGGCTATTCTGGACTATCCTTCGGGTCACGGGTCAGCCATGTTTTATTCACCGCTCATCACCGCATACCCGCTGGTCCTCACGTAGGCCCACATCCCTCCACTGACTCACCGCGTCAAGCCAGACTGAAGTACACTGGAAAATACCGGAAGTCGGCTTCAAAATAAAAGCGCTACACAGAGCGTACGTCTACACGCTTTTTAATTTGAAAGTCGTAAACGGAAGTAATTTTTTATTCCAGTTTCATTCATAGACATTCCGGTTCTCGCGACTGGCAGGGTTTACTCCGCGCTGCAAAACACGTGTTTCAATAATCTACAATAATCTATCGATTATTGTAGTGTTGTAGGCTGATTTGACGACAATAAATCATCATAGGCGTTATAGGAGATTATACCAATACCACCGAGCACCATGAAGTCACTATAAACTCACCACTGGGCATCACAGACACACTGCGAGTCCCTATAGGAACGTTACTGGAATATTATAGCGGTTATACCTTTGGGCGCGAGATTAAATAGTGCAGCAGCACCGTGGATGCATACACACACACGCGCGCGCGCGCACACAGTCTCCGCCATCTAGCAGGGCACATTTTCCATGTATGCAACCCCGCAGGGTGCGTGATAAAAATAGCCCGTGTAAAGGAGGCATCCAGGAATTCAGGATCACAAATAACGTCACGTGCTGAGGTGGTGCAGCTCCTTGTAACGCACCTTCCCCAAAGTGGACAAATGAGCGAGCCGTTATTAATAACTGAATTGTTCCGAGCTGCGTTCGGGATTTACAGAGCAGTAAATATCCCTCCATCCATTTAAACAGCCTGGCAGTGGCAAGTGACTAGGAGCGTCTGCTGTTACGTAACCGCCATTCAATTAAATACAATGCAAGATTAAAAACAATAACCATGGCAACTGCATGCAACAGGAATGAACTCCATTACTGGTCATCTCGCCTTATTCCTGTCGATGCATTGTAACCTACCCTGCTTAAACTATACAATAATCCACTTGTTACATAGAAGACTGAATGCGTCCGTTATCGGACAGCGTGCGGCTTCACGTCCATTGTCGGACACGTCCCCGTATTACGCGCTTCCTTCCCCTTTTACCACAATATTTTTGAATGCATTTGTTTTTGTAACGATACATGCACGTCTGAACTAGAAGCTGGACTTGTGTTTCCAGGACCCTGAGTCTTCTACCAGTGAGTGATGCTGCAAATATCTACTTTGTCAAACAGTAATTGGGGAAGAAAGGCCAAACTATCACATGTCCGATAATGGAACAATCTATACTATATGTTTATCGGTGGGCTGCTGGCGGTTATATTGACGCAATTGATAGCATAAGCCTGTCCGATAATGGAACATAGTCTAAACTGTAGCGGTACCTTGGGCATCCCCTCCGCTGGTCAGCACAGCGATGGATTTCCCGGTGCCGGACAGATTCTCGAACAATTTCTTGGTGTCCTGCCGCGTCGGCGCCGCCATGCCCGCCATCCCTGTCGGTCCTGTCGGTTACTTCAAATGTCCAATTATCAGAGGAGACTGTCCGGTGGCAGAGGCTGTGAGACGGAGCGACTGTGGTACCTCAGAGAACAGGGATCCTTACTGCAGCAGTGGTGACCGCCCCCCTTTAGCTCCACACCGCGCTGGTCCTCACCAAAGATGGTCAATCGAGGGAAGGATCACTCCATAAAAAAAATCCTGCCCGGCATATAGAGGGCTTTCGTGTGACGTAATGCACACGTAATGCACATGTCAACCCACAGTTTGACCTTTCTTAACTGTCAAAAGAGATGGTCAGTGTTTCTGACTGGGAACTGATCATTTCATCACTGATACATCTGATTGATTTAGTGTTAACACATCAGATTAGCACACTAGCTAACGTATCTAGCAGAAGCTAGTGTTAGCAGTCTAGTAGTCCCATGTTAACAGTAACTAGTTAGCTAGCTACCAGTTAGTTCAGGTGAACTAGCTGACTCTTCTCCAGCTCCAACTCAGAGTGTTTTGGAGTAGAGACTAGGGCTAAAGACAAGACAGTTTACTGAGTCACAGTAACCTACATTTGGAGACAAATCTACCTGATCACACTGATCACTTTTACTGAGAACGTTACTGGAGGATCTCCAGACACACCACAACAACCTGGTTCAGACAGTCAACTGGTTCTAGCCTGGTATATTTAGACATTTGCGTGCAGCTAATTCTCTACTGGACCACCATGTTGGAGCCAGCTGTGGTTCTAGGAGATTTGTGATGTGTATTACTGTTAATACAATATTACTTTATCTCCTATTTTGAGTAAGGACCCCACCAACTCTCACCATGCGCTCTCCTCCAGCAACTTCACCTCAGTCCATAAAACTACTCATCACAAAAACGTAAATTGTAGTTAATTTTACTTTCAACGTATGTGTTATTGTTATGTGTTAAACCTTTGATGTTTTTAACAGAAGATATCTGCAACAGTACGTCATATCTGGCAGGTCCACGGTTTGTGGTACCCAGAAGTAGAGGCAGAGTGAGACTTCTTTATTTCTTGCCCATCTTTTTCCTGACGAGCTTGTCAAAGCGAGCGAATGAAGATGCTTTCTGCGCGGCCATTCTCCTGACTGACAGCTGAATGCTCCAATAGGCGTCAACATCACGTCTGCACTGTAACACGTTCCAACCAATTGGCCGCAGCGGAAGTTATTCAACACGACAATAATTATCATAACAGTTCATAAGTTTATGTGTAATACAAATACGGATAACCAACCTATGAAGCAGAAGTGTCGAAACAGTTAACATAACACTAGCAGATTAGATTTCAAAATAAAATTGTGTCATAGGAATAGGATAGAGATAAGAATAGAACAAACAGAGTGCACTAGAATATTCCTATAATAATCCAATAGGGCATCATAATGTGTCTGTGGTGCTCAACAATAGTTATATATAGTGACCTTATCATAGTTTATGGTATTTTTAATTCCTATGATATCACTATAATACTTATCCGTGACCTTACTGTACTTTAAACGCTGGATCTTTTTATTTCCTGTCCTATTTCTGTAGTTTTCAGCGGTATACGTTTCTTTTTGTTGTGATATGTGAATAATATTTATCTATACTATATATTTATATATATTTTTATAAGGGTTGAAAATAATACAATCTGCAAAAGAACACACTGAGGATAATACAACAAATAAAGACAGAGTGTCTTCGGTGTCACAGGATAAATGAACATGGTCAAAGTTGAAGAATACCTGACCTTAAGCAACCGTGTGCATCCTACATGCATTATCTCGACGACTCTTTTCAAGCACTGTATGGCATCTCACGGTGTGGTAGGCTGACAAAAGTTACCTTGCCCAATACTATCTCAGTGATAAAATGTTTTATTAGAAATATAAAGTGGAACAGGTTTCCTAACGGCAGCTTTGTTCCATGGTCAGATAGTGAGGGCCATGCAGAGTGCAGCAGCTCCACTGAGGCACGCATGGAAACTATTCAGGACTCTTATCCAGAAAAGATACAGAAACAATCTCAGCAAGACAGTGTGTGTGTGTGTGTGTGTGTGTGTGTGTTCTAGTACTTCTGTCCTCATGAGAACCAGGCGTCATCACAAGGACCGATGAGAATAATCCTACATGGTGAGGACATTTTGTCGGTTCTCATTTCTAAGGAAACAAATTATAACAAAACAAATTTAGATTTTGTTTCCGTAACTATCTTCGTTTCTCCAGATCCAGACTGTATCTCAGATCAGTCACCCTTCAATTTATTTGTAAATCAATCAATTAAATAAGACATAATCCTTTCAATAATCACGTCTTTACCTTGTGGCTCAAATATGGCTGATATGAACATCTGAGCATGTGATGGGAATAATCAATCTTTAGAGAGCGACCTCTAGTGGGGAGTACAGTCACTGCATCTCACGGTGTGGTAGGCTGACAATGACTACTTGTCGTCACTTATTTCTCTTAGCTCTTGTTTTATTCGATTCTCTATTTGTCTCATTTGTTAAGATAAGTAGGTTGCTAACTTATTGCACTCTTACATTAACACTAGTTATGCTCTTAGTTGCTTGTTTAGGAAGGAAATGCACTTATGATTTCTGGTGACTAGTAGTTTTCTTACCTACCTTTGTTGAATGCACTTATTGTAAGTCGCTTTGGATAAAAGCGTCTGCTAAATGACTGGAATGTAATGTAATGTAATGTAATGTAATGTAACTGAGGAAACGGTGACCCTGTTCAGTTCTTACATCTGACTGCAGGACAACAACAACCACTAGGTGGCCCTCTAGGACTGTCATGACGACTGGAGTTCAATAGTCTGTGTATGGACATCAGTACACTATCACACTGATCAATACACTATCACACTGATCAAGACACTATCACACTGATCAATACACTATCACATGGATCAATACACTATCACATGGATCAATACACTATCACATGGATCAATACACTATCATATGACTAAAGACATGCATCAATGACTAAAGACACAGATCAATACACTATCACATGGATCAATACACCATCACATGGATCAATACACCATCACATGGATCAATACACCATCACATGGATCAATACACCATCATATAACTGAAGACATGCACAGACACCCAGGGGGGTTCGGGGCCCTTGGTGGTCCGAGGCCCCAAAGTATGAACCTGGTCAAAGTTCAAATTAAATTTAGATTATAGATTATAGATTATAGATTATAGATTATAGATTATAGCTCCTCCATATGATTTCCTCCGTCATCATCAGCGTCTCCCATGGAGTCAATACTGTCGGCGTTCCTCGTCAGCGGGAGACAGGTGAGGCAGAGTAACGTTCAGGTTCCTCCGGTAGTTCGGGTTATCTCTCCGCCCGGCTGATCCTCGGAGGGTTTCTTATCGAGCGCCTGCAGGCGGCGAGAGCAACACGGGGGATCGGCTGAGGAGACGCACAGGAAGTCACTCAGGTTGAGCATCTGATAACAAACACGCCATCTCACCGAGGACCTGAGAGGTTTCGCTTCCAAAACCTCGTACGTCCCTTTAAGAAATGTTACTTACAACTCAACTCTCAATAACTCAATAACAGTGATGCTTTAATACTTTCAGAATAAGAGCGGTCGACACTTTTCTTTCCAGATAGTTGATATCTCATTTTTAACTGAGCTGTGACAGCGTCCGTGAGTCTGGGTGTGGTTGGAAGCTGTCAGTCAACTGCTGCCTCCCACCATCACACTGACAAATCAAATCTTCTGCTCCTGTCTGTTTATTTTAAAAGTTTCTATCTTTTCCACCTGCCAGTTAGTGTTTTTTCCAAGTGCTTAGTCCCGAGGTTCTTCCAACTTTTCCCTAAAGGTTTTTTGTGGGAGTTTGTCCTCGTCCTCTGTGAGGGTTCAAGGCTGGGGGATGCTGTGTACTAACCATTTACTGTTTCACATGTTGGGCTGTGAAGCCTGGTTAAAGGATGTACAGATCAATGTGATTTGATTCTCAATCATACAAGAAATCCAGGAATATTTGCCACATGTGCTTGGATGCTGTGGCTCTGACCCTTTGACCTCCTTACTGTTGGTTGCTTGCAATGTCTGAGATACTGTGGAGCTTATTATTCTACTAATGGACTCATTTTAAAGCTGCACTAGGCAAGATTTCTGCCTAAAATGAGAGAGAAAATTGAAATTGAATTGAGACGCCACAGAGTCGCCTCTCTCCACTGTCTTTTGTAAAATAAATGCAAAAATGCCCAAAAAATAATCAGGAAAAAAAGACAAACAATAGCAGAAAATCAGTACTGAACCAAAATGGTAGACATGGTGACTTGGTGTCACTACAACCCAAGAGTGGAAGTAACAAATGACATTTACTCTCATTACTGTAGCTGGGCAGCTTTTTTTGACTTGTGCATTTTGAGTCAGTAACTTTACTTTTCCTTACATATGTTTTGGCTTAAGTACTTTGTTACATTTTAAATTGTATTCATAGCAAAGCTATGATGATGATGATGATATGATATGATATGATATGATATAAATCATATTTATCCATGGTAGTAGTTAACATTAGCCAAGAAACCGTCCATACAACTAAGTATTATTTGTTTGTTTGTGTTAGCCTGGTTGTTAGCTAGCTAGTTTGTGACCCAGTTATTTAGCTAGCTAGTTGGATAGCTACATGGCTATCATGGATTTCTTTTGTTTTTTTATGTCTTCCACAGATAGAGCATAGAGAAAATACATTTCAAAAATGCATTTTCACAACACTCAACATAGTAAAATAAATAAATCACAGCAGTCTCTGTTTTCTTAGAGTACCTCAGTCACTTTTACTCTGAGGACATTTTAAATGAGCTACTTTTTACTTCTACTTAAGTAGATCTTTGCAGCAGTAAAAGCCCTTGGAAGCAATCATAACAGACAATGATGTCCTGATATAGTTCTGTGATATTGGGTTGTATTGTCAGGAATAAAAGAGCTGCCAGCCCGGAGTACAGCGAGTCACCGGGGAGGTGCGATACCATCTCACACCCCGCCGGTGGAACCACCAGTAAATATTTAATCAGCAATTTGGTTCGCCTTTCAAATATTCATGACATCTAATCAAGCTAATCATAATGTGATCGTTAGTTCTGAGCGTAATGAAACTCCCACTATTTCAATCAAGCATGACCACACTGGCTGACTTCACTGTGGGGCTCTGAAAAACAATAAAACGAACGCACCCCCACCGCCACCAAGATGAGGGAGTCGAGGGTCGCGATGAACCGCAGCCAGATGAAGGTGACAGACTGGCAGCGAGGGGAAGGAGGGAATGAGGGAGGGGAGGAAGGAAGGAAGGAAGGGGAGAAAGAAAGGATGGAAGAAAAGAAGGAGGGATTGGAAAAAAGGAAGGAAGAGAGGAAAGAAGGAGGGAAAGAAGGATGGATGTAGGGAGGGAAGGAAGAAAAAGGAAGTTGGAAAGAAGGAGGGAAAGAAGGATGAAGGAAGGATAGAGGGAGGGAAGGAAGAAAAAGGAAGCGGGAAAGAAGGAGGGATGGAAGGAAGGAGGGAGGGAAGTAAGGAAAGAGAGAAGGAGGGAGGGGAAAGCAGGAGGAAGTGAAGAAAGGAGAAAATGAGGCAGGGGAGGAAAGGAGGGGAGAAAGAAAGGAGGGAGGGAGGGAAGGAAGGAAGAAGGGAAAGATGGATGGAAGGAAGGAAGGAGGGAGGGAAAAAGGAAGGAAGAGGAAAGAAGGAGGGAAGGAAGGAGGGAGGGAAAAAGGAAGGAAGAGGAAAGAAGGAGGGAAGGAAGAAAGAAAGGAAGTGGGAAGGAAGGAAAGAAGGAGAGATGGAAGAATGAAGAAAAGAGGGAGGGAAGTAAGGAAGGAGAGAAGGAGGAAGGGAGGGTAGGAACTTTATTTGTCTAGTATATCTAAAAGGATGGAATAGAAACACGTTCAAAAGAAAAGTGCTTAAAATAAAAATAAATACGTAGAAAAATCAAATCAACACCACAAGATGAAAACGCTTCATGAACCAAGGAAAGGAGAAGAAGAAAGAGAGAGAGACAGATGTCAGTATCTCAAACCTCCATGACACCACCATACACCTTCGTTCAGCAGAATCCTCCTCGCTGCAAACCCTGATTGAACACTTGTAGCAGCGAACGCACCTCGAGGCTCCTGGCGCCTCTTCAAAACATTTCAGCTGTTATTAGAGGCGAGAGGATGTCTGGCCCCGGGAGGACCCGTGGACGGCGTGGCGTCCTATTTGCCGCGATGCTGAGCTCATTTTGGAGAGCACTTCATTCCCGCTGCCCTGTGGGACTCCGCCGCCGGCTGATACAGTGCAGACATGAGACACAATAACAGCCTCTCTGCTGTCTCATCACATCGGCTGCTTCACCTCATGAGTCCGGCAGCAGCGGGCGATGATCCGGATATTATGCTTTTACCATCTACCTTCTGATCAATACCATCAGTGATGATCAATGATGTTCTGTTACTGTCACGTGACTGTTGCACCCAGGAAGCTGCAGATCACCTGAACGTCTCCGCAGCTTGTCTGGATACTTGGTTCCTCTGTTCTTCTGTCATTCAAAGTTTTGTGCTGTTTCTCTGTTTTTTCCACGAGTCTTGAAGATGCTGGGAAGTTTGTGGATTTGATGAAAGTATAATCAGGCCTTTGAGGATGAATAGATATGCCTGAAGGTGATGGGTATTTGTGTTGATGCAGCAGCATGAAGGAAAATGAAGGATTTCTGGAGAAGTTCATGAGTAGAAAATGAGGCCTCTAAATTTGACCAATGTCATTCTCACACCAAAATAAAAGTACTTGAATTTCACAAATCAAGACCTTGAAAGTCACTGAACAGTCCTTGAATTTAGTTGAATTTAGTCTCCAAGTGGGTGGGGGAACCCATACTATACTATATATACTATATATACTATACTACTCAGTTTGTGTCTTTTTTTTCATTCTTTTTTCCATTGTTTGACAATTTTTTGTCAAATTTCTTAACATTTTTGCAGCTCAAGGTCGTTCCTGCCTCGGGGCAGTAAAAACATTACTTATTGCCCCTTTAATATCCGTGTTACTTTTTATTTTAGTCTCTTTGCAATGACACAGTCCAGCGGCTCCGTGTACCTGCTTTAATCTAATCCCTGACACTTCCCCAGCAGCAGATTACAATAATCCTCCAAAGGAAAGTCAAAGGGAAAAAAAGTTGTGATTGCTTCAGCTCATCCCTCCTCCTCGGTCCACCATGCCCAGATTTACTTTGAGCATGGATGCAGCACAGGGCAGTCATAGAGGAGCTTGGGAGGCAGTGAGGTGCAGTACTGCCCCCCCACCCCCTCCACCCCCCACCTGCCCCGGGCACATACCTGGAGCTGACGATAAACAAAGAGGAACAGCATCTCGCTAATCCTCTGAAGGAGTCAGTCACTGGAAACCTGGAAACGTACAGGACCAAAACACATCGAAGGTGTAGTGGTGTGTGTGTGTGTGTGTGTGTGTGTGTGTGTGTGTGTGTGTGTGTGTGTGTGTGTGTGTGTGTGTGTGTGTGGCGATAAAGTGACAATAACAACAATAACACGATGTCGCAGAGCAAATCGAATGCAGCACAATCCGAACGGGGGTGCGATGCCGTCAGATTGTTAACTTGGTGACTGGCAGGGATTAAACACCTGGTAATTAAAAGTGAAGGTGAGGTGCATGATGGGAAAGATTATGCAGAGTAGGTATTATGATGCAAACTAGACGTGTGTGAATGGTCTCATTTAGCGGCTGTTATTACACCTGTGACCTCTATAGGAACACAAGCCCCTTCCTCCTTGAGCTACGGTGGCCTGCAAGGGACACAAATAGTAAAGTCACATTTTCACTCAGCCGGCCGGTTCGAACCAGAGATCCAACAGAAACATCCACGAGGTAAATATATCACCGTGCTAAATACTGGAACAATAATACTGCTTTGTCTTTTCAACTTTTGTAGAGTTTGCACTCGCTTATAGCCCCGCCCTCGCTTATAGCCCCGCCCCCTGTCATTGAAACTGGGAGGGTCTTGAAACTGCAGTGGGCTGGGAGTTCTTGTACCAAAACAGAGAACAGGTCTGAAAGTGAGTTTTGAAAGCCAATCGTTGAGTCGTTGGTATTGATCAATAACCATGATCAATATCATGGTCATGTTGTGCTACGAGGCAGGAAGACCCTGACTTATCGCCACTTTAAACCATTACCTCCCCTTTCTCCCATGTAGCAGGTGAGTGAGTAAGCAGCTCGGTAGGACACGTGGCTGTCGTGGGGCTTGAACCTGTGACCTTGCAGATACGGGTCGGCTCTGTCCAGCCACGCGGCTCAAACTCGGCCTGTGGGCTGTGAACGCACCACGTCATAATAATGTACTCTGGTCGCGGTGACTCTGATTCAGGTGATGCTGCAGCCTGAGGGGGGGGGGGGTCTCAGGTGGAAGCTCATACAACTACCAGTTCAGAAAGAAGAGAGAGAGACAGAGAGAGAGACAGAGAGAGAGAGAGAGACAGAGACTGTAGATTGATATACAGGATAGACAGACAGACAGGCAGACAGATAGGTAGATAGGCAGACAGACAGACGCATAGTCAGACAGACAGACCGACCGACCGATAGATAGATAGATAGATAGATAGACAGATAGATAGATAGATAGATAGACAGATAGATAGATAGACAGATAGACAGACAGATAGATAGATAGATGGATAGATAGATAGACAGATAGATAGATAGACAGATAGACAGACAGACAGATAGATAGATAGATAGATAGACAGACAGACAGATAGATAGGTGTATTAGTGATTATTTGTATTGTATGGTGAGTGAGCGGGTGGTGTGTGATGCTGAGCCGGTGAAGCTCCTTCCCTGCTCGTGATGTCACGCTATATAAGAGGCTGCCTCCCAGCCTCAGCAGCAGGGGGGATCAGTCAGTCGCTCCAGCCTCGCGACCGCAGAGCTGCATGCTGCATCTACCCGCCGAGCATCGCCTCTAGACGGGGAGAGACGCTGTAGCAGGGGTGGGGGGGGGAACTCTCCTCCATGGCGCCGGTACATGGGAGCTGCAACAGGAACATGGGGACCTCAGACTGCCAGACCAAGTGCAAGTTCAAGAGGAGGCGCAGGAGAAGGTGCAACGGCAAAGGTTGGTCGTCCGGACACGCTTTGGTGGTTGTTTGTTGAAGTTGATAAGGGGGGTGCAGGAAGGAGGCGTCGATCTGCGTGTGGTGGAAAATCACTAATACTCTTATGGTATTCCTATAGAGACTCAGGTGTGTTTATAGTACTTTATGGTATTTTTATCTCTTATGTCATCACTATAATACTCATGTAGAGACTCGTAGTTTTGCTGTGATGTTTGTATAATATCCTTCTAAAGTTGATTATTGGAGTACTATAGTTCTTTGTTGTTAGGTGTGTGTGTGTGTGTGTGTGTGTGTGTGTGCGGCGTGCGTGCGTGCGTGCACGTAACCACGTTGACTTTTACAATACAGCACGCCCTTGTGTGATTCCTTTGAAAATATATTGATAAATTGCGTAAATTATGATTATAAAATATTTTAAATCTTAACTTTTTAGTCTGCAGACATAAACAACAAGATCACAAAACCTTTTGCATTCATGCATCTAAAACCAGAGACATTGTGCAACACTTTAACATCCTTTAACATGCGCAATGATATTGTTCACTCACACACAATGAACATTTTAAGTATTCAGCTGATGTTCTTATAGAGAGCAACTGACATTGAATGCAACATTACCAGAAACTAATAGTGAGGGGGTCAAGGGTCAGAGCCACAACATCAACAGATGGCCCTTGAATGATCATTAACTCTATTTACATTACATTACAGTCACTTAGCAGACGCTTTTAATCCAAAGAGACTTACAAAGGTGATAATTGACACCATGTGGGGACCGAACCCACGACCCTGAAACTGAGGGTCTCATGCTCTACTGACTGAGCTGTCTGGGCCAGATGATAAAGAAGTGCCAGGTAAAGAAATTAAGTGAAAAATGGTCGGGTAAGTAGTGTGAGCAGATTGGAGTTTAGTTCTACAAACGTTTTTCGGCGGCAGAAAAAATCTCATTGGTTAAATCTCAATGGACGGAGCCAAAGAACCTGTTTTTCTGGTACTGTTGCCGAATTAGCGACTTTGTCACTAGATTTAGATCACACCGGTGACTTTATTTCTGTGACTTCTGTGACTAAGTGACTAATGACAAGTCAAACAACTGGAGAATAATGTTAACGATCTGATTCCCAAAACATTTGTTGACTATTTGGTACGGCTAATATGTTTTCATTACTTCCTCATATCATCCAAAAAGGTCTGATGATGACTGAACTTCCCATACACAGCGTAGCCCCTCCCTCCCTGTGATGTCATCTGCCAACCGGTAGAGACCTTTTGAGCAGCCGTTAGCTACTTTTGTTGGAAGAAAGTTAGCAACACTGTTTTCTAAATGACGTTAGACTGAACCCCCGCAAAAACAAAAGGGAGGAGCTAGCTAATATTTTGAAGCCTAGTGCTCTGCTGCTAACTGAAATAAAGCAATCTAGCCATACTACGTTATCTAGGTTAGCTAGTTAGTCCTAGTTGACCATCCAAGACAAGTTCAAGCTAGCCGTACTAGCCTGTAGCTATCTAGCTAAGCTAGTTAGCTAGCCTGCCGACCTTCCAAGATCACGAACACCATGGTTATGAATGAATGAACTAAAAAAAATAAGTCTTTATATTTCTATTTTGAGTTCCTTCTTGGTCATTGTCATAATTGTGCTTCCCAATGAGATCATTTCTGCCTCCTGAGTGGCATAAGTAGCTGAGGACTTTCTCCAAGTCACAAGATCTGATATGGGATCTGTGGTCAACTCTCCTAATCTCATTCACAGTAATCAAAAAGATGAAAGTCACTCTGGAGCAGTAGCTTCAAGATAAATGATAAACCCCCAGCTCTGTTTGAGTTTCACATCTCTTGGTGTTCATTCCTGTAGGTAACGCTAGCTCAGCGTGATCAAAGATCTTTTGTGTTCGGCAGTATTGCACGTACACTGAGAGCACAAAACGTTTGGACCATTTGAACAGTATCATTCACTACGTTCACTCATGCACACTCTTTACCTCACACTCGTACATGAACTGGATGTCTCATCATTATGAGAGCTCTGGTAATCATAATTACAGTCCTCTGGACAACAGGTCAGCCTTTCAGGATTAAACCGCCATTGTTCTGCACATGCTAATCCTCAGCAAATGCTGCAGATTACTCCATGGTGGCTTTTGTATTAAATCCAATGCTTATTCAAAGCGCCCTAAGCCTATTCCACTTCCATTAATGACCCGTTGGCCTTTTTTGTCCATTGTCGTTGGACTGAAAATGAAGGCGTCTGTTTGAAAGCTCAGCATGTCCATTTTGAAAACCAACTGTTCCCTGAAAGCTATTATTCAATATAAGTACAGCACGATCCTCACAAGATCAAATCGTACTATTTCAGGAGCGAAATCTGGCTCTTAGGAAATACTTTCACTGAGCGGCTTTAACGCCAACTATCATTTTATAACAGGAAGTTGCCGTCTCTTCCTCAAAGGGCAGACGTCTCGGTTTGGAATAGAGCTCTTCAAATGCACAGCAGGAGGGCGTACTGCATGTTGTGTAATTCATCTGACTCTTCAGACGTCTGCATGTCCGCAGTAACAATAACAGGGAAACTTTCATTCTCTCATTCTTCCTCATTGAAGCAATTATGCAATTATGTGTTTGGGGACAGAAAAGCAGAAAAAGGAAGCAAGGAGTCACACAGCGCTGCTCAGGACTGGCTAGGCAGTCGGCTACTGGCGGCGATGCAAAAAACATCCATCTTAACTTAAAAATATCTTGTATGGAGCGCTAAATCCTTTTTTTTTCTAAAACAAGTGAAAAAAAACAGGTGAGGTCATTTCATTTATACGTACAACCCTCCCTCAACAGTTACCTTAAAGGTGCCCTCAAGCAAGGCACTCTAACTAAAGATTACAAGGGTTTCTAGAAAGAAGTGACTATTTTAAAGTGACTATTATTTTCACTTGTGCTGAGAAAAGGAAGACTTTAAGACTCAATACAAGATTAAAGTACTCGGTTTCGTGTGTTGCCACTGGGGTGAAACTGTCGGCTCAGTCAGATTACCAAATGGCCGTTCAGCTCACTTTTCAAACGACCAGTTGTTGGCTGTAAAATCTAGTTTGAGAAATGACATGATTGTCCTGATTTCTGAAGGGATTATGATTTCCAATGTGGAACAAACAGCTGCTGTCTATAATGCTGATCATCTGTCGGTGGTTTTCTGACGGCATGTCATGTGTTTGGACATATTGGTGTATTGGATGCAGTTTGGGTAAGTGAATTACATCATGCAGGCAAATGTAGTGGGGCGTGTCGACGTGCAGCAATTTCACTGATGGATTCTGCAATCTCCAGAGCTCTTGAGGCTCCGGGTTCATGAAAACATTAGCAATATGGTTTGTGTGCCCATTTAACGTAATTGCAGCGATGCCCTGTGCAGCTCTGTGGGTATAGCATGGCGCTAACAGAGGTTAGCGGCCCCGTTGCCTCTTTAGTTCTAGAAAACGAGACTAAGGCTGCCAGGGTTTGGGTTCGATTCCCACTCCCTGCTTTCATTCATAGTACTGTGAGATGCTGTGGATCAAACCCACTGAGCACCATACATCTCTTCAACATCATGTCCATGCTTCACCTCCCATGTCACCCAGGATCTTTCTGGCTGTGTGTTGCCCAGTTTTAGACCAAGCAGTAAATAGATTATTTCATATTTAAACAGCTGTAAATATCAGAAGTCTGTGATATTTTCACTTTTAAACTTTTAAACATCTTTTCTCTGTCCTGGTGACTCATTTGGTGAAGGAACACACCGTTTCAGGTTCACATGCATCCTGGGACCTTCAGTGCACCGTAAAGCTCTACTCAGACACACCTGAACCAATTAGAGGCTTCAGGTTTTCATGATACCTTAATTGGTTCAGGTGTGCCTGAGTAGAGCTGGAGCTGAAACCTCCAGGACAGGGGGTCCTTGAGGACTGGATTGAGAACCACTGCTGTAAACTACCCAACAAAGCAGAAATGTCATATAATATACTTTAATGGGACACTACAAGATAAAATGTTGTTTCTGTTCTTCTTCCTGCAGAGTGCTGGTAGAAATAGTCATCGGTGTTTTAAAACCTTATTTGAGAGGGTTGCCCAGGACAACCAGTCTTCTACTGTCGGTCACTGAGCAGCTCTACTGGGGCAGTTGGGGGTTAAGGACTTTTCAAACCTTTCAAATTTTGATCAGTGCAATCAATAGACACACAGTCACTCTCTCCAAACTGTGTGAAGGTTTGAAACAGTGTGGTTCAGTGCCTTAGACTGTTATTATGTGACTGATTCACTTCCTCCATTTACAGTCTGGTTACCTGCCTCTCTAACCTGCTGCCTCCGGCTGTCAGACAATATAATTATCTGGATGGAGTTTGGTTTTTTTTCCTGCGTCTGGTTTTCACCGTCCTGAGATACAGTCGGCACTGGAGCAATTGTTGTGGTTTCTATTTAATGGTGCTCTCATTACATTTGGTCGGCCGGAGTTATCACAGTAGGAGATCCACATCCGACGCACACATATATGCACGCACGCACGCACACACACACGCACGCACACACACACACACACACACACACACACACACACACACACACACACACCAGTCGCCTAAAGAGCCATCCTCGTCCTTCCTCCTTCTCCCATCGAGTCTGAGTTTGTGCAGACGGTGAAAACCAAAAGTTTTATATGAGTTAACAGGTTTATATAACCAGAGTTTAACTATTTTTCATTCTATTTTTTTTTCATTTTATTTCTTTATTTAATTTTTTTTTACATTTGTCGACCCAAAACCATCCCAACCAACTCGCTCTGTCCACCAAGGATTTTCCAATCTAGCTATAAGTGCGTTGACCTAAAAGGGGCGGGGTTTGTAACAAATAGCCAATGGCATGCAACACGGACAGATCCAGAGCAGCAAGATGAAACTTGATTGATTCCTGTGGGGAAATTAGGTTGTTGCAGCAGCAGAAAGCTGTTACTTCAGCAAGGGAAAGGAAACATAAGAATATGACTAGAATATAAAAATAATCAATAAAAATAGAAAGAAATCAAATTTAAAACAAAATTTAAAAAATTGTACGGCTTTTTATCCGTTTTGAGCCGATATCCTGAACATAACCTGGTCCGGAGCAGCCTCTGTTACCATGGTGATCTACCCAGCTATAAAGTGAGCCACCTTCGTGAGACTGGAAAGCCGGGGTTAAGCCCAACGTTAGCTCACTAACCCACTAATCTGGTTAAGAACAGAAACCTCCATGCATGCAAACATAGTGGGAGGTTAAGACATGGTGGCTGGCTGACTGAAACTGATCTTCTGCTACATCCTGTTGCTGTTTCTAAACCAAACAAACAGTAAACTGCATCGCTGTGAGCAGGGTTCGAACCTGCGCGGGGAAACCCCATTGGATTTCAAGTCCAACGCCTTAACCACTCGGCCATCACAGCTTCTGTCTTGTGTCTTACGTATCAGATACTTGGCCCTTACCTCAGCATTACTTTCATCAGGTCTGTTTTCTGTGATAAGAGAACTTTAGTGAAGGAAAGAAGGAATGAGACAAACAGACAGGAAGAAGAACAGAGGCTTTGCAGATGCATCCATGGATCCATCATGGAGGTCCACTGGAGAATTGGCTGTTAATAATGTCTCAACAACCAGGCTAGAAACAAAGAGCTATCTGAACTTGCTGTTTGTTAGCTAGCGAACAAACTAGCTAACAAACAGCTTTCCAGCCAGTTGGTTTGAAAATAGGTTCATGTCTCAAGGCTTCAGATGCACACTAGGGCCCCCTGCTGGTCAAAAGAATAGAGCAGGCGAGTCGATTGTAGATGAAGGCTGCGATGTGTGTAGTAGTTGGGCCAGTGAAGGAATAATGACAATAAATGTTGAGAATAATGACAATAAATAGGCAAGTTGAGACGATTAGCTCAACGTTTATTAGATTTTATTACATTACATTCATTTAGCAGACACTCTTTTTTCCAAAGCGACTTACAAGAGGTGAAAGCTGGCTGTGTGGGGATTGAACCCACGACCCTGTGACTGAGAGTTACATACTCGGCATCAGGTGTAACATCACGACCCAAAAGCCTTCTGGGAAAAAAACACCAAAACTTTCACGTTAACTTTAAGACAGACAATAAGACAACATCAAAGCCCGCTCGGGTTTGGATGTTAATCATGGCAGCTCTGTTTCCTGCTGTGGCTATCTCTATTAGTGTGTGTGTGTGTGTGTGTGTGTGTGTGTGTGTGTGTGTGTTCATTCATTAGTGTGAACTTGGTCTCAGTTTGTCTTTCTTACTGAATATATGTGTTTGTGTGTAGGCGTGCATGTATGTGTATGTATGTGTGTGTACGTGTGTGTGTGTGTGTGTGTGTGTGTGTGTGTGTGTGTATCTACTTATTTCTCCCAGAGGAACTCTTCTTACCTGAATGTGTTTGAGTGCTGTCAGCAGATTGTTTTCCCAACATGCCGAGGGGTGATCAAAGCACCACGGATGGCATTATCAGAGCACATCTTCTCCGAGATAAAAGGAATAAAAGGAATAGAAGAAGGTTTTGATTTACGGAGTAAGGGAACGGTAGACAACAGTTTTTCAAAGCTGAAAAGTCGAGATGATTCAGCGTTTCACTATGAAATCTTGAAAGTTTATTGTAACAAGGAATAAGGTCGGCACAACTCCCTTTCAGACGCCAGACTGAACATCAGAAGTATTTTAGGGAGATTCATTTGAAAATTAACTCCTTCAGTAATAGTGAATCATGGTTGAAATGTTAATATTGAACAAGTCTTTGGTGATCATGTCTTCTGATGTCTTCTGAGAAAGCCAGTGTTCATTGAAAGAAGGTCAGTGAAGCTTTTGACCTGTTCTTCAACTAGAGAGAGAAATTAATTGTTTTATCTCTGATACTTTAGTTATAATTGTTGATTTTCAGGATTGGTTCAGATACAGTAGCTTCAGCCAAAGTCTGGAGCATGTCAAGCATAAGGACAGACCACCTGTACTGCGCTGTGAGCAGGGTTTGAACCTGCGCGGGGAAACCCCATTGGATTTCGAGTCCAACGCCTTAACCTCTCGGCCATCACAGCTTGATACAAGACTGGTGATGTAACCGACAACAAAACAGCTACACTTCAACTAACAACTTCAACTCAAACATTTAAACACTCAAACATTTGAACACATCCTGAAAATTCAAATCCTGAATTAGTGCATCTGAAAAAAAGAGTTGTGGGATATCGAGCAGGAAGGTGAGCAGAACACCTGAACAACTCAACCATCTCAGCCCCAAATGAAGCGTTGAGTCGGAGTCAGAAAACCACAATGACAGAAAGGTATTGAGGAAATGAAAGCAAGCAGTTGGCTGTTCCAATGTAAAGCTTAATCCACAAAGAATCACATTTCAAATATTTATAGACTTTGACAAAAGTTGCCAGTGAATCAATCTGGACAGGAAACAGTATTTGTCTCCATCTAAAATTCGTTAGCTGTAGTTGTTGACCTGGTCTTTGGTAGAAACAGCGTTGAACGACGACTTCCTGTGAGCTGTGATTATACTCGTTTCCTCGTCTGTCCAAAACATTAGGTAGAGCGTTTTGAAGCGGCGGCAGCAGGTGGTGAGTTTGACACCGCGGCCTATCAGCGGCTCAGTTGATGCTCTTTCTGCCCGTCCATGAATTGAGCAGAACAAACATAAATGAGACGTTACATCGGTGCCCGTTAGGCTTGAGAAGGACGGATTAGAGACCGCATCAGAACGTGATGATCTGCAGATCCATGACCCTCCACCTGGCCACCTGGTCCGCTGGCTGCTCCCCATCAGGAAACGCTCCCTCGGCCAAATAAACACCGTATAAAAAAGGAGACATCTGAAAAAAGTGTTCATTTTTACAAACACCTTCATCGTCAACATACCCACCAGTGTCTTCACCATCTGCAGTGTCGTGCTCGTATCTCCCCCTGATTAAAGTACATTATGTGTAGCCAGTCAGAGAGTGAGTCAGATTCTTGGATCTCTTCACCCGTCAGTATCCATTTACCCAGATAATCCCTCTACTTTCCCGGCCCATTTCTTTGTCTATACCCTTCTTCTATAGCCACACACACATAAACACACTCCCTGCTGAAATGCCACTTTCTGCTGAAGAGTAATGACAAGCAATTTGTTGCCATTAAGTGTCTGAGATGCTGACTTGGGTCCTCTAAATGGACTGAACTGTGTGAACATGCATGTAAAGGTCTTGAAATGCTTTTTTAAAAAAGGATGAAAAACATTCCAGACGGTTAGAAAACGTTTCTGAGTGCAGATCCTCAGAGAAGCCCCGCCTTGCACCGCCTGCCTGTCAAAGTGCTGCTGTTTTGGTTTTCTTCTTCTCTGCTGCAGCTCCACTTTAGGATTTAGACTGATAAGATGGACGTGTTGTTACGATAACATCTCGTCTAATGCAGCTTTAAAAAATACATACATTATACAGTCCTGTGCAAAAGTCACGTGTAAACAATTCCGTCAAGCGAAGATGAAATGAAAAGTTTCTAAATATCAAAACAATTACGATGAAGAGCGGCGATGTAAAACCGATGCACCAACATTCATCACAGCTGGCATTTAAAGCTAATTAACTTCCTCCTCATACTCCCCTGTTGCTACGTACTCGAGACCCTCTCCGCCGTCGGAGTCCTCGTCCAGATGCAGCGATGCGCTCGGTGCAGCGAGGTGTCCACCGTGTGAGTATTTACTCAGGTGGTACATCCCCTTATCTCGCCAAACACAACCCCCCGCAATCAGGGTCTCGGGGAGATTGGCTGAACGAGCCAATGAAACAGACAAGCCTTCGTCCGATGTGGCTGGAAGCTGGGCCACCCTTCACCAAACACACACACACACATGCACACGCACTCGCACCTTTCATTTCCTTTCATTCCTTCCGCTTCATTTGGGGTTGAGATGGTTGAGTTGTTCAGGTGTTCTGCTCACCGTCCTGCTCGATATCCCACAACTCTTTTTTCAGAAGCACTAATTCAGGATCTGAATTTTCAGGATTTGTTAAATTTGTGTGTCAAGCTGTGATGGCCGAGAGGTTAAGGCGTTGGACTCGAAATCCAATGGGGTTTCCCCGCGCAGGTTCAAGCCCTGCTCACAGCGCAGTACAGGTGGTCTGTACTTATGGCTGACATGCTCCAGACTTTAGGTGAAGCTACTGTATCTGAACCAATTCTGAAATTCAACAATTCTACCTGAAACTATCAGAGATAAAACAATCATTTCTGTCTCTAACAGGTCAAAAGCTTCACTGACCTTCTTTCAATGAACACCCGCTTTCTCAGAAGACATCAGAAGACATGATCACCAAAGACTTGACCATTTTAACAGCTAGAGTGAGGAGCAATGTCATGTGACAAAGGTCCTGGGCTGTTACATCACCAGGAGTCACCTTGACGCTTGGCGGGTAAGAATCTGTCATTTCAGGACTCTTGGATGTGGCTCCTTGGAGATCCTTTATATATCTGAGAGTAGGGGGGACGAGTTCAATCTGACAGTGAGACAAAATCAACTCTTCATATTATACTCATCACTTTTTTCTTCAAACCTAAACTTGTTTTGGAAGACCTCAAATTCCAGGCACTACATGTAGGACTGAAGCATTCACTTTATAGTGTCTGCTCTCGCAAAGTCATTGTGTAAAGTTTATTGTAACAAGGAATAAGGTCGGCACAACTCCTTTCAGACACCAGACTGAACATCAGAAGGATTTTAGGGAGATTCATTTGAAAATAAACTCCTTCAGTAATAGTGAATGATGGTTGAAATGTTAATCATCTTAGTCTTTGGTGATCATGTCTTCTGATGTCTTCTGAGAAAGCCTGTGTTCATTGAAAGAAGGTCAGTGAAGCTTTTGACCTGTTCTTCAACTAGAGACAGAAATTTCAGGGTTGGGTAAGATAGCACTTGATTCACGGTCTGGAGCATGCCAGCCATAAGTAGAGATCACCTGTACTGCGCTGTGAGCAGGGTTTGAACCTGCGCGGGGAAACCCCATTGGATTTCGAGTCCAACGCCTTAACCTCTCGGCCATCACAGCTTGACACAAGACCACACTTCAACTAACAACTTCAACTCAAACATTTGAACAAATCCTGAAAATTCACATCCTGAATTAGTGCATCTGAAAAAAGGGTTGTGGGATATCGAGCAGGACGGTGAGCAGAACACCTGAACACCTTGAACAGCTCAACCATCTCAGCCCCAAATGAAGCGGAAGGAATTTAAGGAAAGGAAAGGAAGTGAAAGCAAGCAAGAAAAATTCCAGGCACTACATGTAGGACTGAAGCAGTCACTTTATAGTGTCTGCTCTCGCAAAGTCATTTTATAAATGCTGCTGGAAGTAAACAGATCAACGAGATGATCAGGATGTGAGGAAAATCTGGTTTCCATCCAAATCATCAAGTCGATCTCCTGGGAGACGATGTGGGTCAAAGAGTTGATCAGGTGTTACGGTCAAGTTGGTTCATCATCATTATATTGTGGTCATCTCTGCCTCATGATGAGGAAGACAGAGCTGGAACATCAAATAGGAAAAACATGAAACCAAATATGAACTAATGAACGAAACACCGTCCCAAAAAGTTTCCCCGTTTCTTCGCCCTTGAGGAAAGACAGTACGCATTACAAGCAAATGAAACCGCTTGCCATTAATTATGCCCAGCAAATGAGATTATCCACAGCTGTCAGACCGCACACACACACACCGGACAGCGAGCGGGGCCTCGCCCCCCCGCCATGCCTAATTTCATTATTCTATTAAATAAGGTTCATTAACAACGTCTGGATGGAGGAAGGGTTGATAAACACAAGCACTGTGGAATATGAAGCGATACCAGCGTCCCATTCTCATCTCTGCTCTAATAAACGACGGTCTCGGGTTCAAAGTGGCTGTTAGACTAAGAAACCAACACTGAGCATTAGTATCTGTATTGTTCCAGGCTCTGCACCTGCTAGCAAACTGAATGATATGGGGGCGGAATATGTAATGGAGTATATGATGAAATGCAGGATGAAGCTGAAGTCAAAGCCTCTATCTGCAGAGTGTAAAAGAAGTAATAGTCAAGTGGTGAAGGTGTTGGACTCGACATCCAATAGGGTTTCTCTGCACAGGTTCAAACCCCCCCTCCCCCCCCCATAGTGCTGGTTGACAGCTGAAATGTGGAACAACAGGTAATGGAAGCCGTATGAACCTTACATGTTTTTGTCCGGTTCCAAAATATGAAACATTCAAGTATTGATTGTTGCATGTTAGATAAATGCATCATGGCAGCTTCTGATTTCAGCTTCAAGGTGTGTCAGCACGTTAATGACATCTGAGAACATTTTTCCCTTTTTGTACTGAGACGACGGCGGGCTGGATCTCATTACGTCACACTCTTAAACAGAGTAAAATCAAATAGATGGGGAGATCACTGTACTTGAACCCACATCAACACTTTAATTGATCTACTGCCTCAATCAGTAACATTGTTGGCATGTGATCATACCCTGTGATGGAACATTAACCCACGGTTGTGTTGGTCAGACCCACGGTTTCAGGCTCAGTAGATACCACTACTACAGGAGAAAGCTGTGATGGCCGAGTGGTTAAGGCGTTGGACTTGAAATCCAATGAGGTTTCCTCTCGCAGGTTCGAGTCCTGCTCACAGCGAGACATGACCTTCTTAACCCCTGTACTTGAAAGGGAGCTGATTCTGATGTTCATGTGTCTTGGATGCCTGCACATAGATCCCATTGATCAAAACAGAAATCATGTGATGGAGCAAGCATTGTTTTTGAGATGTTTATTCCTGTAGTCTTTCAAAATAAAAGCTGTAGAGAACTGGGAAGCTTTGAATGGCTCAGATCAACTACTTGTACATTTTGCAGGGACATCTATAGGGAAACAAGGAAGCACTGCTGGCTGTTGACAGCCGATGACCACGAAACGTTCAGCCACGGCCAACCGGTCGAGTTTCCCTGGTCGCTACTGACAAACAGAAGGGTAGGAGAGGGTTCATCATCAAGTTCATCAAGCTCAAGGTGTCAATCATCGTCTCAGGTTACTCATTGGCCCAGTATGCCCACATAGATACTGAAATGGTGCTTTGGATGAAAGTGTCAATTTGCTGACATATTTACGGTGAATTTGGAGAACTATCTAAATGTGTAATTTGACAGGAGGCTGAAGAGTCCTGAAACGTGCTATACAGCATCAGAGACCCGGGAGCATCTCGGAGCTCCGTCCCTGAAGAGCTGCTCAAAACAATTTTCCAGATTTGTGTGATCAAGCTTACAGGTAGCTTAACCTAGCACCTTGTCATGCTGCGCTCTGATCCACCTCCACTTAAACCGGATGAAAAGTCGATGCACTTTATGCGCCTTTACTGCAATACACAAATAGCTGTGAGTGTGTGTGTGTGTGTGTGTGTGTGTGTGGACAAACAAAAGACGCGAAAATGGCAGAAGCGAGGGACGGCGAGGGGTTTAGCTGATACAGACAAACACAGTTATTATCTTCTTCCTCCTAAAATAAATGGTCCCATTAGCCGCGATGATGCCGGTCGTTAAAACACCTCCGACCTCCACCTGCCTTCACATCATTACGTTCACATCCCATCTCAACCCACCACTTTAACGGCATCACACGCCTAATATAACTGCGAGGTGCAAGGTTAATGTAGAAGAGTTTAGTCGGCACTCTTCATCATTCATGACTTTTATTTTAGATGCTGCGCCCTCCCCGAAGTCACCGGTGGTAAAAAACGGGCCAAAAGGGCTGTAAACGTCCTCATAAGACACCAGAAATGAGCGCTTTTATTCTGTTCATGTTTTATTCTGCGGTAATTATTTTAGAAATCATTTTAAAAAATCATATTTCATTAAACATTAAAAAAATAAATGAAAGTGTCCCAGCTAAATCCATCCTAGACCAAAATCCAGCATTAGTTTGTTGTATGGCCACTTTCACTGATATTCAGTAAAACTCCTTCATGTATAACGGTATGTTCCTTCAAGCACACAATATTACCAATTAAACCAATTGTGTGTATGGTTTATTTTTATTAAATGAATCTTTATTTATTAGTGCTACTGTACAATCACATAGATGTTTGGAAGCAGTGTGTAGTATGGTGAAAACATACCATGTAGTGCTCAGTGGCCAACAGTATTTTCAAATGGTAGGTATCAGATATACCATATTGTGTTTATGTGTGTGGAGCATTTCCTGCCCCAGTTCTCCCAGTACCAGACATGTTGCTGCTAAGTGGTGGCAGGGCATCAGATAAATCTCAGGGGGAATGGGGTCACTGGTTCAGGGGCCAGCCCAGATTAGCCCGTGGTTGTGCAGGGTAATCTGTTACTCCGGTGCTCAGGGTGTTTCCTGAAGCCGAGTCCCAACATCAATAATAGAGAACAGACATGGAAGATAAGTTGCTCTGCTTAGAGCAGGGGGGAGGCCTGCACACCGAAACCACACAGCTGTAGGAAGTAAGAAGTAGATCATTCAGGAACGAAGAAATGAGTGGAGATTTTCTCACAACACGCTTTTATTTTTGAAATCACCCGACGTTTACAATACTCCTTGTTTTTTGTTGTTTTTTTCACCTCAACGGCATCAAAACTGCAGTTCTGTGTTTTTTGTTTCCGTGGTTCACATACAAAACAACACCCTTACTGCCTATTCCACTATTCATGGGTGCAGAGCTTCCATCACGTTCACAAACACACAAAAGTCAAAACATTCGTCATCGTAATCGTTACCGTCATTACGTTTCTGTGGAGGGGAAAAAGTACGGCATCATTTAGATTTCTTGAGGTTTTCAACTTGTCAAAGCAACAGAAATTACACAGGGACAAGCCTTCAGTTTCATCAAATAAAATGTCCATTAGTCTCCTAATACGTCATATTTTTGTCAAGGAGAACGCTAAATCATTTCTGTCTGGTTGTTAATATTTGAGTTTTTGTCAAGTATTAGTCAGCTAAATTATGTTTGTCAGTGAATATTGTTCATCAATCATTAACCATGCCTCATACACACCAACTTGTCACCCCACACTGCACTCTGCAGCCTCGCATTTTATTTTATAGTATCTATATGTGCTTCAGTGTTTGTGCAAACCCTCTAACCTTGAACCAAATCCTCTGAACCCATCATAGCACCCCTCACAAAACATCAACTTTACTTTATTGGTACTATTTCTCTTAGAAACAAATCATCAATATATAATAATAATAATAATAATAATACATTTATATAGCGCTTTTCACAGTACCCAAAGATGCTTTACAATAAAAACAACAGCAGATAAAATACATTTTGATATATTAGAAATATTATATAGACTACTATGAAACATAGTCCTTTTTGGACTATGTAGCTGATGAAAAACTACTTTTCATCATAATCCTCACCACTATAATGCTGCAAAGAAAATTTTCCATGTATAAAAAGTGATATCTCTAATCCTGCTGAGTAATTTTATATTGATTAGCTGACTCATTAGGCTTCATAGGGTTTAAAAGTGAAAGTTTAGTAGACGTCTACAACATTATAAAAGCATTATCTCGTACATATGGACTTCTCTGGTGCATCTTTCTGATATTTACAGCTGTTTATGCATTGATTAAATATGTTATAATGGTCTAATTGGTCTAAAACTGGGTAATACACATTCAGAAAGATCCTGGGCCAAATGAGAGATAAAACATTGAAAAGATGTCTAGTGATCAGAGGGTGATGAAGCTGCTGTTAGATTTTGGGAAACATCCAATGATTCATAGCACACAAAGCCTTCCAACCCCTTCTTCCAATCCTCTGAACCCACCGCAGACCTGTGCACAAAATGCAACGCTAAACGGTCGTGCTGGATTCACGTGACTGGGTTGCCAAGAAAAGCCCCTGAGCTTTTCATTCTGTTCAACGCCCTCGATGCTTCCTGTGTGAAAACCTGGGTCCTTATCACCCACACCTTTCAATTGCCCCGGCTAGGTGCTGAGCAGCCTCTCTGTTTGTTTTCACTCTCTTCCTTTAGCGGGAACTCTAATGGTCTTCCCAGCCTCACACATTACGTTTGCACTATCGCCATAAATGTGTTTACCTCAGTCCATTTCATTACTTTTATGGTTGGGAGTGAATATAAAACTATGCAGTATAAACATGCAGAATCATGACTCTGTAATTGGGCCCCATTTCTCGAACACAAAGATGTCAGAGATGGGTGGGCTTTTTATATCTAAGTACACAGTAGTGAAACATCAGTCCAGTGCATGATGATACGTGGTTGTTGCATCGTGCTGTGGAGGAAATGCTCAGTAATATCTGTGATGCTGTTTCAGGATGGAGCAACATGTTATCAGCCCTCATCAGTCCCGCGAGACACCGGGACACTGGAACAACATCAGCCGAGGACGCAGACAATTCAAGTAAAGGTCTTTCCTCTTGGCACCAATAGATAAAAATCAAATCAAATCTTCTCTAAAAATGAAATCAAAGTTTATTTGTCATGTGTGGTCATCATACAATGCTTTAAACTCAGGGTCCGCTGAGACTTGAACTCAGATGACTGGCTTCAGAGCTAACCATTACACCATGGAAACTGAACACATATGGGACCATGGAACTGAAGGATTTGAGAATTTTATGACCCACGGACTTATGAAACCCTTTAAAAATGTATGGTTGTCAATAAAATAAAAACATTTGATTGACTATTTTCTTAAGTCCTCAAACGTTCATGTTTTAGAGATACAGTGCTTTCACCCAACAGCAGTAATATGACGCAGCAAGTCATCAAATCTTAATGTTCCTCTTCACGCTTCCTGTGTTGATTTTGATCTCCCAACAGATACCAGCAGTTTGGAGGTGAAAGAGAATCAGGACCATAAAAACCAATTGGACTGTGACCTATTACGAAAATACCGTCCATCAACCTTTTGCACAACCACCACCAGACACGGGACGAGAGCCCTGAAGGGGAAGCAGCCGTTGGTGGACGGGAAAGACCGACTCCTCTACCAGAGCCACTTGACTTGTAGGAGAACGTCCTGGGCTGTCAGTCAGAAGAACGCCCTGGTGCAGCTGAATGAGCTACGACCGGGTCTACAATACGAGATCATGTCCAAGACCGGTCCACTGCATGCCCCGGTGTTCTCCATCGCCGTGGAGGTAAATGGTCTCCGCTTCGAGGGCCGGGGCCCAACGAAGAAGCAGGCTAAGATGAGGGCTGCAGAGCTGGCTCTCCGGTCCTTCGTCCAGTTCCCCAATGCCTCGCAGGCTCACGCCACCATGGGGGATTTCACCAGCACCCCAATGGACTTTACAGCGGATAAACTGGACATCCCTGACGCATTCCTCAAAGAGTTTGAACCGTCGTTGCGCGAAAACTACGATCTCCTGCATTGCAACACAGGGAAAAAGGAGGTCCTCTCCAGCATATACAACGACAGACGACTTGTTGAACTCACTTTGGACTTGCTCTCTTCAGCAAAATCAAAAAGACAAGCCCTGAGCACTTCACTTCAACTCAGCCCGGTGGCACTGCTCAACGAGTTGCGACCAGGACTCAGGTACATCTGCCTGACGGAGAGAGTTCAGTTTAGGCCAATGAGGAGTTTTGTTATGGTGGTTCGGGTGGAGGGGAGGGTATTTGAGGGGTGTGGCCACAGCAAGAGGCTGGCCAAGGCCCAGGCGGCAGCAGCAGCCCTACAGGCCCTATACAACATAAGCCTGGGGCCAGAGAGGAAAGTACTGGGCCTCACGGCAGGCAGAGCCAAAAATCAGCTACCTCAGGTGAGTAGATCCACCTTCATGGAGCTACACTGCTCTTTTTTATCTTTTTACAATAGATCAGTGATGTCCAATCATGTGCCTTGGACGGATCAGAGTATGTAGCGATTGGCATTGCGATTGGTTGGACACATGGTTCATGATTGGACACCGCTGCAATATATGAACTTGCAGATGTGTTTTGAGGAATGAAAGAAAATTCACTTCATGTTTTTGTATAATTTTGCATTATGTAATGTAAAATTTGGTATAAATTCATCCATTTATTGTTGTTGAGATTGATATTTTGGGTGAGATCCAATGTATTATGAAGATATATTTAGCTGTCTTGCAAACACTGTCGCCGGCATGCCAGCTTTAAGAAGCAGCACTGAATTTGCCTGTAATGTCTTTAGCCCCAGCCAGCCTTCTAAATGGTCTGGATAAATGGGTCTGAGGTGCACCGTATGCTACCAAATGGAGTGTACCGCATATCAGTATGGCCATCATGTCCTGGGGCCTGCGAGCTGAATGGTGTCCTGCATGCCCATCCGTAGCATCAAAACAACTTCATTATGTCTCTAAGCCTCCGAGAATTGTCCCCGACATCTTTTGTTGTCATGCTTTATGAATTCAAGAGGATTCGTCTCCGAAGTTTAGTTCCACAGAGGCGTCGCGGGTGGCCGAGCCTGACGTTTCTAATGGAGAAGCTCTCTTTCATGCAATTGTGCAACTTTGCAAAAGAATATAGAGAGAGCCGGTAGACACACGGATGCATGGAAACCCCCGGGGGTGAATTAAATACCGAATCCATAGTGTAGAGAATGTAACAGATGAAAAACATAAACAACTGGACTTCGATGCGCCTGAGTGTTGACAACCAGGTGATTTTGCATCGCTGCAGGGTGTTCCACCAAACAGACGGTTTGCAGAAGCCTGCCCAGACAGCGTTTTTTGTCTGCAAGACAATGTGTTCACAGCCCCCCCGACTGATCACTTAGTATTACCAACCCCCCCCCACTTCAGCCAGAACTGTCTGTCAGGCGGTGCGACGCATTAATGAACATTATTACAGCACATTAGGGATGAAGGAGGAGCGGCAGCAGCCCAAGGAGATTGTGACGGAGCGGCAAGGCGGTGTGAAGAGCATAATAATCTGACAGATAATTGTTTAACACACTCATTACACATGACCTTGTGCCACAGCCGGCCAGACTACATCGTATGAGGAGGTTCGCTCCAAAATGAAGTACCCGCCATTTGACAAAAGTGACACCTGCTCTTGCAAAATGAGCGATAGCACCAAGTTAAAACCCCTATGATGGGTTTTAACTTGGTGCTATTGCTCATTTTGTCTTCTTCTAAGAGGATAGTCGGTAACTCAAGCGCTAAACGGTGAACAAAATGATAACACTTTTATAGACAATATAGACACTTTAATAGGATCGTCTATATTTTGGAGATATTGGATGATGAACTCGAGTTCCTTCTTAGCATTTTGGAAACTGTTATCTTGTTCATTTCTCCCTGACAGGATTACAGTATGTGCCATACATCACACGCTACCGCAGGAGAGTACGTTCCAGTTATGATCGGTTATGATCGGTCCCGGTGGGAATACACCAGCAGTAGCGCCCTGCTCTACCCAGGGAGAACCACACAGACACACAAACATATTCTGTCGACAATCTTGTGGAATGATTTTCTCTTAATTGCTGTCAAAGCTGCTTAAAACATGTTGATGTGAAAATCAGCTAATATACTTTCCCTGTGACTGACCACCTACGTGAACTGTCCCGATGCAGCTAAAAAAAACACCTATCTGGTACTCCAAACTAAAACAAATATAATATATATTAAAATCATATACTGATTTATTTAACATGAATTATTTGCAGCCCAGTTTTGACGGTCAAATATTTGTTCTGCCTCCTGCACACTGAGGAAAGATTGATGGTTTGAGCAACTTCATCTTCTGCTGGACGTTCAGTTTATGAGTTTATGAGTCTAGTATATTGTCTAAATACAGTTGATTGCACTCTACTGGTACACATCATTAAGACTGTTTTGATGCTTGTCCCGGCATCTCGTTGAACCTTGACGCGCACGACGAGAAACTTCTTGACAACGTCTGCCAAGAGAATGACAGTCCTCTAAAAATATAATTAGGGATGTTTTGACAAGGAGGAGCAGGAAGCCTCTCCTCCACACACTCTGGGGGAGTTGAGGGAGAGGAGGCCCATGGCCGGCATTGACAGACTGTCACCGATTCATAGCAAGCCCATACTTGCGGTCCAGGAAAGTGTCACAGCCCCACGGAGTTATGTGAAAGATCCCTGTGTGTTATGGTAGCTGTTGTCTGAGAAAAATAAGACAGCAGGAGGCCCGGTGTCCTTCGGTTTAAATATAGGATTAACAATACAGAAGGAGCCGTCTCTGGAGACAACTTGGCTTCTATGGGAAAGTCCGGCAAGGCAACTCGGCGAGGTTTCATTTGGACGTTTTGGTCTGACAAGCCACAATCCAGAGAGGCGTACGATGGCCTGGAGGTTTCATTCCATCAATTCCATCTCAAGCCAACCAATAGTAATGCATGTAAAGATAAAAAGGCTTTTCTTAATACATCAGGCAGCAGCGTTTTAGTGTAAATAGAGGAGGAAGACGTGCTCAAAGAAAACTTCACAAGGTGTTTTAGAAGTGATTTGTTTTCAAGGTACATTTGAAGTAAGTGCTGTCCTTTTTATTCAGCAGTAACTTTTATTTAACCGGGTTATTCCTCCTGAAAGAACGGTAATAAACACATTTCATGAGCAATAATCCAACAAAGACAAGTCAGAAGCAGAAGAGAGAGAGAGAGAAAGAAGAGGAAGATAGAGAGACAGAGTCGTGTCATCCTCCATGGTCCTAACAGCGATGTCTGGATCTTCTGCTCCAGTGTTTTGCAGAGTCCATCTTCCACCTGGTGAGAGAGAAATACACAGAGCTGACAGACAGTTGCTGCTCTACCTCGCACGCCCGCCACAAGGTCCTGGCAGGGGTGGTAATGACCAGAGGTGGGTATGGGAGACAAGTCCTCAGGTCCATTCTTGTTTTCAGATGTACTGCTGGCTCAGGATGATGAAACATGTTCTTCGTGATGTTTTGCAAATAAAAGTCATTTAGGTTGAAGTTGAACTGAATTTGTTAAATTGAATGAATTTGAAGGCTCAGTCCTCGCATGGTAGTAAAACCAGATCGCTTATTACTAGTTGAAGGAAGCTTTTGATCTGGGGAAATGTGGGTTGGGGGAAGTGAGACAACTCAGCAAAGGTTAGATGTTAGAGGAGTTAGAGTTAGAGGAGTTAGAGTTAGAATTAGAGTTAGAGGAGTTAGAGTTAGAATTAGAGTTAGAGGAGTTAGAGTTAGAGGAGTTAGAGTTAGAGGAGTTAGAGTTAGAATTAGGAGTTAGAATTAGAATTAGAGTTAGAGTTAGAGGAGTTAGAGTTAGACTTAGAATTAGAATTAGAGTTAGAATAAACTTCACTCAGTAGAAAACCTCTTCAGTTGGGAATTGATCGTTGGGGTTGAAGGTAAATGTCCCACCTGACCTCCTCCTCAATGTCAAACTACTTCCTGTTTCACTTCCTGTTCCTGTTTCCTCCTCCTGTTTCACTTGAAACATGCAAAGTTAGGGTGCATTATTTTTGTAACTACAACTGTGGACTTGATATGAGATCAGGCTGACTGGGTAGTTAAATCAGTAGAAGAAGAACTGGGTAGTTAGCATGAGCAGCTCGTTCATCTGAAGCAGGCAGAGCAGGAGAGGCCTCAGACTGAATCACTTCAAACAAACAAACAAACAAACAAACAAACAAACCAAAAAAGAAAAGCAGATTAACCAGGTTACCTCAGATGACCCTGCAGATCCACGTCGTCTTTACCAACCTGTGAATGTTTCATGAGCCGTCCAGGTTGCAACACAACAACTAACACGTCTTTCAAAGGGCCGTCATGAACTATTCATCAGCCTGTTAGCGTGTTAGCGTGTTAGCGCACTGCTGTCTTCTTCTCTGGTCCTGAAGATCACATGGTGTTCTTCTTCATGTGATGTTGGCCTGCTGCTGGTTACTGAATGGACTGAGCTGTACACATATTTGTAGCCTCTCTCTCCCTCATCCTCTCTCTCTCTCTGTCCCTCTCATTCCCTCACATCTCTGTATCACTCCCTCTTTCTCTCACTTTCTCCTTCTTGCTCACCCTTCATCTCCCCCATTCTCCCTCTCACTCTCTGGTTCTCCCTCACCCTCTCTCCCTCCTTCTACCTCCCTTATTCCCTCTATCCTCCTTCTCTCCACCCATCTCTGTGTCTCACTGCCTCTCTCACCCTTCTACCTCTCACCCCTCCTCTCTGTCTCCCTAATTTTCTCTCTCTTTCCCTCCCTCCTTCTTTCTCTTCTCCTTTTCTCTTTTCTCTCTCTCCCACTCTCTTGCCTTTCATCTCCCTCTGTCTCTCTATCTCACTATTCCCCTCCCCCCGTCTCCCCTCCCTCCATACATCTTTCTCTTTCTCATCTCTCCCTCATCCTGTTTCTCCCTCCCTCCCTCCATCTCTTTCTCTTCCTCTTTCCTCTTCAATATCTTTCTCTCTGCCTCTTTCATCCACTCACTCTGCCTCTCCCTTCTTCTCTCCCTTTCTATCCTCTCTCTCTCTCTCTCTCTCTCTCTGTTTCTCTCTCTCCCTCCTCCATCCCTCCATCTCTCTCCAGGTTTTGACCTCAGATCAGCCCAGGTTGTGTCTCTGGCTACAGGGACTAGGTGTCTGGACTTGGTCGGCGGGTAGCGACCGAGGCTCAGCGCTCAGCGACTGCCACGCCGAGGTCATCAGCAGGAGGTCGCTGGTTCGATTCCTCTACTCTCAACTGGAGCTTCTCCTCTGGTAACATCCTCAAATCATAACACCGTTTACTCTGCAGCCTTGTGAGTGCAGATGAAAGCATATTCTTCTTTGCTGTATCTTGTTAGTATTTGCTGCTGCACCGACCCACAGGGATCAATAAAGCTTCAACTCATCTTCAATATTGTGTGATCGATCATGTTGGATTGAACCTCCTCGCTTGTCTTCTGTCTGTTTTGCTCCACAGCAAGCGACCGGACGGTTTGGACCAATCCATCTTCGTACCAAATAAGGGGTGTGGCTTCAGGCTGCGCGACGGCGTCCTCTTCCACATGTACGTCAGCTCCTCGCCGTGTGGAGACGCCCGTCTGAACTGCCCCTACGAGACCACCGCCACATGTGAGGAAGAGTTGCATCCCCTCTTGCAGGGTTCAAATGTCTCAAGGCTTGAAGGAATCTTTAGAAATGGACATTTTATGGGTTTTATATGAGGAGGGAATGATGTTTGTGACATTTTGTGATATTACAATTTGCCAATAAACTCTGTGGAGTTGGAATAATGTTTGTGATTTCAGTGGCAGTCTCAAAATATTGCGATAATATCAAATTGTGGACCCAATATCGTGTATCAGACCAAACAAAAAGTGAAAATCGTTCTATTGTTTTGCCAAGTTGTGTTTATAAAAAATGGCGCCTCTGAAACGGGCCAATCAGAATACAGTTGGGTTGTGGTGTAGAACGTAGTGCAGCGTTAGAGGACCTCGAGGTGAGTTTGAGCTCAAGGGCACTTCAGCGATAGTTGCTGAGGAACCTCAACCCTCTCACTCCTGCCTCTCTAACCTCTCGTCTTCAGATCCCAGCAGCCACCGATTGGTGAAGAGGTTCCGCTGTCACCTCAGGGTGAAGATGCAGGGTGGCGAGGGGACACTTCCTGTTACGGCACGGAGAGCCAATCAGAAACGGGACGGAGCGTCGCCGGCGGGTAAACCTCTCGTCACCATGTCCTGCACCGACAAGATGGCAAAGTGAGTTTGACAACGACACCACGTCCTTATAATCCAACACCTTCCTCGCACCGCCATCATCACCGGTCAGACGTCACGATGTCGCGATGTCACCTGTCATCATACTTGGTGCCATTAAAAGCCCCAAAACGACATTTATGAAGGATAACGACGGAAAGGAAGACGAATAGCCACAAAAACCGTCATGAAATGTGTTCAAATCAAGCAGAAAACAGATGATGGTGATGTCTTGTTGTTGTTCCTCTGAGCCCATGTGTCTTCTCAACACCTCTGTCAGATCACATTGGAATCAGATCTGGATTACAAACTAGAATAGATCCAAACCAATCAGATATGAGCAGGAAGCACAAAGGCCTGCAGCGGTGTGAACGATGTCGTCAATGAGATCTTGAGCTGCTGACTCACAAAACTTCCCTTCCTCATCCTTCCAAACCCTTTTCCACGATGTATGTCAGAGTTGTCTCAGGGCTTTAAACTCTCCTGTCTTTAACATCCCACCTCCTCCTCCTCCTCCTCCTCATCTTCCTCTTCGTCTCCTCTTCATGACCGAAGTGGATTTAAAACCTCAGCTCAATAAGGAGTCAGTGTTCCCCTGGATGCTGGTCTATCTCAGGGAGGCAGCAGGTGGTCCTCACATTACGCTCACTGTGGGTAACAGCTTGCTGATGGTCGGTCTGTCTAGACAGTCAACCGCCGGTCAAACCTTAACGGCGCCCGGGTGGAAACCTGAGCAGCCGAAGTATCGCCTTTATGTTATTAGATCCCTTTTTTCAACGGTTTATTCCTCTCCTGTGATTCCCTCAACAGGTGGAGCGTCCTGGGCCTCCAGGGGGCGCTGCTGTCCCACCTGGTGGAGCCAGGTGTACCTGCACAGCCTGACGGTGGGAACGCTGAGCCACCCGGGTCACCTGGGCCGGGCGATGGCTCGGCGCCTCGGCCCACCTCGCCCACCTGCCCTTCCCCTACCGCCGCACCCGGCTGCTGCTCGGCTGTAGGTCCTAAAGCCTGTAGGGTTTCAGATCTGTCCAGAGTTGTTTCAGATATCGACTCTTTAGGGTTTCACACGCCATATGTCACGTCTCCACTAATCTAACCTTCTTCATTGGGATGTTTTATACACTTAAAGTAATAATCTGTGATGTTTTCATAGAAATAAATGTCAATTTTGCGTCTCGAAATCACCAAAGAGACTAAATAATGAAATAAAACACATTTTAAAAGAACGCAAACGTCCTAAATTACCACTTTGAGAGAGAATTTTCATTTAGTTTTAATTAATCTTTATTGTCCTTCCATCTTACACAAGTTCACAGTGAAAGAGAAACCTGTTTTGGTTTCAGAAGAAAAATAAGACAATTCAAAAAGATTGAAGAAAAGAGCAAGACACTGGTAGTTGAGTCTTCATGTCTACTGAGCTGAAGCAGATCACCAGCGCTAACAGAAGGTGATCCAGGTCACGATTTATGGCAAATTATTATTTATTTGCCATAAATCGTGTTGTTTTGTAGCCGGTGTCTCTTGAGGTTTATTTCTAGAAAACACTTTCCTGAGGTAGAAAATGTAAAAGGACTAACTGAACTTGTGACTGAACTAATTTATATTTGTTTACGTGCTTCCATCAAAGTGAACATGCATTTTTCTATCTGACGTCAAACTAGGTGCAGAAAAATGGAGGACTTCAGGATTGAGTGACACCATTCAGTAAAGATTGTGTATGTTTGATGAGATATCTGCACACTGTTAGTTTTATACTGTGACATGGACAAAGAGGCCGCGAAGGAGAGAGTGTCGACAGGAATTGGACCCATTGGGAACATTTGTAGTTCAGTTTGTGGTTTGGAAGTGTCAGGGTCTGATGGTAAACAAGAACATCAACAGCATGCAGGCATGGCTCCTCCCTCTGAGGCCCCGAGACATCATGAGACGTTTCAATCCAAATGAAAACTACTGCGACATCAGAGCACCATGTATACGATGTCCTCTCCATCCTAACCAGCGTCTCCTCCCCCCTCCCTCCCCCCCCTCCAGGCCTGAGCAGCAGCGAGGTCCGGCCGGTGGGGAGGTCTCCCAGCCTGAGTGTGAACTGGAGTCACGGGGACGGAGGTCTGGAGGAGGTCAGCACCTCCACGGGGAGGAGGACCGACTCGGGGACGCCGTCGCGGCTCTGCCGGCGCTCCCTGTTCTCCCGGTGGCAGAGACTGCAGCAGCAGGTGGGCGAGACGCCGAGACAGGAAGTACATGTTGATGTTGATGATGGAAACCTCCTGCTGTGGTCACACGGGATGCTCTCTGAACGCATGGGGGTTCACACGGTCACAGCAGGGGTCCATCGGTGTGAAACCAGCTTGAATTTGACTCTGGGATGAGATGATGAAACTCTCAGTGCTATCCATCCATCCATCTATCTATCCATCCATCCATCCATCCATCCATCCATCTATCTATCTATCTATCTATCTATCTATCTATCTATCTATCCATCTATCCATCTATCCATCCATCCATCTATCTATCCATCTATCTATCTATCCATCCATCTATCTATCTATCTATCTATCTGTCCATCCATCTGTCTCTCTATCTCTCTATCTGTCTATCTGTCTATCTGTCTGTCTGTCTCTCAACCTGCCTACTGCAGTCCGTGCTTTCCAACATTTCCCACAATGCCTTTCGACAACCCTAGAAAACGTATCTGAGCATGTTGCATTCAGCTGTGGGTTATACGTGGAGAGTGATAGTAGAGAAAAAGTCAAAGTTTTGCGGCTGCATTGCATTCTGGTATATCTCATCTACTGCATTGCATTCTGGTCTATCTTGCTACTGCATTGCATTCTGGTCTATCTCCTGTCGGTCTCTCTCTCCTCTGATGGATTTCTCCTGTATGATTGTTGGTCGTCGGTCTAGAAAGAAGCCCTTGCTCCTTGATTCTGATTGGCTGACACCAAAACCTGACGGTTACGTTGATGGTTTAGATCAGGAAACATTTTCTGATATCAGACTGGAAACATCTCACCGTGACGTAAATCTAACGTGGCCCTTCCTCCCCCTCCTCGTCTTCCTCTCCCCCTCTCTCAGTTGAGCGGTGAAGAAGCCACCATGAGGACGTACTCCGGCACCAAGATGGCCGCTGGCCGCTACCAGAGGGCCAGGCAGCAGTTTGCCGTCGCTCTGCAGGACGGAGGGCTGGGAACCTGGAGCAGGAAGCCCCCGGAGCTGGGTCACTTCCACGTCAGCGTGTGAGGGTGTGTGTGTGTGTGTGTGTGTGTGTGTGTGAGGGTGTGTGTGTGTGCTGCCCCAGTGTGAGTAGCAATAGACGCCCAAAGACGATCCCATCTGACCTTCTTGTTTTAACCGTCCTGACTGAAACTTTCTCATGTTATGTTTTATTTTCTCCCCTCTGGGTCGCGTATATCAGATGTGACTGTTTGGATTCATTCCAAGTGTTATTTTACCTTCATGTATCTTACTGGGCTCGGAGGAGTACGGACGAACACTGCCACCTTGTGATAGAAAGAGTGCACTGCATGCTCAAACATGACAGGAAAGTGCTTCTGATCTTTTCACCAAACATGTAACTTCTGTTGTTGATGTGTTTATTATCAGTATTATTTTCAATCCTCTTCATCTCTTATTTCTCATTGATTTGTTTTATTATTTATTTGCCATAAATCGTGTTGTTTTGTAGCCGGAGTCTCTTGAGGTTTATTTCTAGAAAAACACTTTCCTGAGGTAGAAAATGTAAAAGGACACGCTAACTGAACCTCTACTAGATCTGCTGAATGTACGTAGGCGATATTGGTCATGACTATTTTTATCATTGGAAATAAATTTACTAATTTGTGTTATTTGTGTTCACGTGCTTCCATCAAAGTCAACATGCATTTTTTTATCTGACGTCAAACTAGCTGCAGAAAAAAAATGGAGGCCTTCAGCATTGAGTGACACCATCCAGTAAAGATTGTGTATGTTTGATAAGATGGATCACTCTCCTCTCAGCATTCAGTCCTCCTGGTCGATCTAAACCTTTCTAAACTGCTGAAACAGATATCTGGACACTGTTTTATACTGTGACATGGACAAAGAGGCTGCGAAGGAGAGAGTGTCGAAGATTTGTAGTTCAGTTTGTGGTTTGGAAGTTTCAGGGTCTGATGGTAAACAAGAACATCAACATGAGGAAGAGAAACTGCAGGGTGATGTTGACTTATTGCCTTTCTGCTTGTCAACCTGGTTCCAGTCTGTAACTTGATCTACCATGATGGACTTGTCTGCTCTTCTGCTCTAGGCTTTCCAAGTCTCCTCCTACCCATAATGCCTTGTGTTCTGGGGTCATTTCCTGTAGTTGGTTGGATCCTGTTCTCTTTCCTAACGAACCACCACAGTTCTCTTGTGATGTGTTCAGGCGTCTCGTCACCTGGCTAAACGAACCAAACTAAAAGGAGGAAGTGCTGCAGACGTGCTTGTTGTGAACGCACCTTTAGCATCCTTAAACCTTAATTTTTATCATTGTAACAGATGATGATGTCAAACCAGTCCACCATCTTTATGCACCTGAATCCTTTGCATTGACAAAATGACACAGAAACAGTGAAACAGTGAAACAGCACAAACAGGTTTATTGTGATTTCATTACATCAGCATGTTTCTCCAGACTGTTGAGTCGATACAACAGGTTGTCAACGTGTGGCGCTCTACGCTGTTAAACCACTTCATCACTTCACAGAGACATTGTGCGGTTAACATCAAGTAGCTGGTTGTACGAGGCTTCCAGACGATGCTGTGATTTACGTGAAACGGTAAAACGGGTGAATCCCGGCGGCGAGGATGGCTCAGAAGAGGTGTCAAATACACCAGAGCAACTGGTTCGTCTGCTAGGAGGAGAATAATACCGGCAAACACATTCAGACATCTGATATCTCCTCCCGTCAAACAAAGTGCTGTCATTTAAACCAGGGATGACGACGGGACGCCAGAGGACATGATGCTTTCTGCTCCAGGAGTCAGAACAGGTCCAAGGTCCTCGAGTCGCCGCGGCAACAAGAGCCTTTTTCATTTCTGCTCTTTGGCCTTCAAGAGCCAACACACTTCATATAGGACACGTTTATGCCTGGGCAGTATATATATATATATAAATATATATATTATATAACTGAAGAGTTTTGCTCCAAATTGAAATGCCTCCTCTTAAAAAATGAGCGACACTGTAAATTGAATATAAAGTATGGTACCTTTTAAAGGGTTTATAGGTCGATTAACTTTGTGGTTGACAAAATCACATTTACGAGATAATAAATCATGAACTTAATGTAGAGATTTCATCCCCCTAAAATACAGATGTTGCAGTCTGGAGTCTTGGCCATCCCTGGTGCAGGCAGCGCCGCTCAGAGAGCGTTCACCAGATGAAGTAACAACACCGATCATGAAGCAGTAAAACAGCAGGACCACCTCGTGAAGTTAGACAGGCTCATAACGCCGCAGCCCAAATACACCATGAAGCCAAACGGCCGACGTCTTCATATATTACAATTTATATGGTACAAATGTTACGATTCAAAAAGGAAAAGCCTTACTGCACTGCATCAACGTGTATTCATCTATGGAGAAGTATTGCAAGTACACAGTAATACTTTATGTATTTGGTCTTCCGTGGGATGATGTAGCGTTAATCATTTCAAAACCACCACTTACATTTTGCCGACTGCTCAAATCACAAGTTATCACAATTACTGACACGTTGTTATGTTACCAAAACCTCTCTAGGTAAGACAACACACTGGAATGAGGCCGTTGTAAAGATATATATATACATACATTGTGTTTATCCACAAAAATGTGCTTGTTTTTTTTCCACACTGCAGGAGAAATGTCCGTCATGTCAAAGTCATCGTTTCAATAATCACTTTTTTTTTTTTACAAATTGGCAAAACGCAGCAGGAATCTAACGCTAGACCAGACAGAAGCGACCTGTGCTCGTCTGTCCAGGTACAGTACGGAGGGACGCGCGGACACACGGAGAGCAAGGTACAACAGCGACACTGCCGTCGCCCCGGCAACAGACGGGAGATGTCCGTCTGGTTTTGATGACACGTACAGACGGTTACACTCCGACAGTCAACGCGGTTCTAGACGTCGAGTTGAATCGCCAAGACACACACACCTACATACACACCTACACACACACACACACACCTACACACACACACCTACACACACACTCATTCACTTGCAGGTTGCATGTAGTTTTGGCCGACAGCGTTTAGTGGCAGTGGGCAAGCGAGCAGGTTACAGCCTCATCACATCACGACACTCCTAAGAGACGCCACTTGTCTTAAAAGTACCACAACACACATGACAGCGACGCGTCCCCGTGACGACGATGCATCACCGTGACAACGACTCAACACGGACGACTAAAGGGCACTGCGAAAAACAATCATGTTACGCTTTGTTACAAACAGCAGGGCTGGTTCCCATATTTCAAACTCCATCCCGGTTCTGAAACACTTTTTTTTCTGATCCCTTTTTTTTGTGACACACTTGGTGTTCAAGCCACCAGGATCCTCTGATTCCCTCCAAATGCCCTTTAAACCAGAACAAACCTCACATTTCAACTGAACCGACACCAGTACCAGAACTCAGGATGGTAGCTGCCGGCACACGCCTCGCTCTCACACCGTCATTTCATTTACACACAGTAGTAGTAGATGGCACAACGTACATGTCTACACACACAAGACTGTTCTGATATCGTCTGTCAACAGGGCAGGAAGCTGACGTCTTCTGTCTACCACACACACACACGCACACACACACACACACACACACACACGCACACACGCACGCGCGCACACACACACTTACACCAGCTAGGTTTTTTGACTACAACAGACCACCAGCCGGACCCTCCCTGTCCTGGACATCGGGTCAACTATGTACAACATCTGCAAAAGGCATTTTTCTAAACCAGCAACAAAAAGAAAGTGTAACAGCTAGTGGTGTTTCAACAAGGTGCATCACTGGATCAGAGACTCTCCATCTGGATCAGACCAGAACTGAGCTGGGAAAACACGTTTCATTCCAAAATGATTCAACATGAAACTATTACTGAGTTATTATATTATAATCTATTGAGGATCATATTGGAAATATTAAGCTATGAAGTTTATCTAAAAACAGCATTTTGGAATGAAACTCTTGAAGGGAAAGTCCAACCTAAAGCTCTTCCACTGTTAGACGAGCTACTGGTGATGCTCCGTACATGTCACCTGACAGGAAGTGGAACGTACTGAACATGACGAGTGACGACCTGAACAGTGGAGGAGCGTCTGAGGACTGAACGCCGGTCTGTCCTCCATATCAACGGCACAGGTTAGGCCTCGTCTGTGTTGTTCGGTTGGCGTCGGGCAGATGTGAGCAGCACTTCCCTTCAGTGCCGACCTTCATCAACCTCAGAGGAACACGTGTTGTCTCTGAACGCTCCCTCGCCGTTTTCATCAGCAGCAAATTCAGATTTAAAAAAAACAATAAAACAGTTCGAAAGCAGAAGGCGTCCATCACATTACAGGACACGGTGGTGTTTGGGCAGGAAGTACTCCCACGTAGTACATGCACACACGCACACACACACACACACACACACACACACACACACACACACACACACACACACACACAAAGACTAGTCTAAGCATTCTGTGTACATCGGAGTGAGTGAAAACGATAGATGTGGTAGAGAGCGAGTACTTTTCCGACCGATCCCACGGGTGATCCCAAACCCGGCGTCCGTCACCCAGCCGGGTTTGGGGGCGGGGCCTTAGCGGGTCCAGGTGGGCGGGGTCTCATTTCTCCTGCAGCAGGGCGGGGATGTTGATGTTCCAGCCGATGGCCTGCCGGTCGAAGCCGCAGCTGAACAGGTTGCAGGAGGCGTTGTCTTCGCTCCACGCCGAGCAGCACACCATGCGGCGGTGACCCTGAACCACCAGATCAATATGTTCACATGATCATCTTTATTAATGATAATACTGATGTGTTAGACAGATTTCTGAAGGCCCATACTGATATCTGGATATTTAATATTGTTAAATTTGACCAGTTTCATGCCAAAATTGATTCAGTATTAAAGTGTTCAGTCACCAGAAGTAAAACCCAGAGGACACTAAACCTCTCCATTGAAACCAGGTTATTGATAATAATATTATTAATAATAATACATGTTAATGCCAGACTGTCCCAGGTTCAGGGCTTCCCCACAGACTACCAGTGTAGTATTGATCAATTTCACAATAAATCTGTAATCAAACTGCATCGTATCAGATGCTGTCTGTTGCTGCGTATGGAAGACTGACCTGTCTGTTGGTGTGTATGGAAGACTGACCTGTCTGTTGGTGTGTATGGAAGACTGACCTGTCTGTTGCTGCGTATGGAAGACTGACCTGTCTGTTGCTGCGTATGGAAGACTGACCTGTCTGTTGGTGCGTATGGAAGACTGACCTGTCTGTTGGTGTGTATGGAAGACTGACCTGTCTGTTGGTGTGTATGGAAGACTGACCTGTCTGTTGGTGTGTATGGAAGACTGACCTGTCTGTTGCTGCGTGGCAGCCGAGCCAGACGCACCCCGGACATGTCGAACAGCCGGACCTGACGATTGTCGTGAGGAAGAGCGATGATCCTTTGGGTCACCGAGACGCTGATCCTGGAAACAGAGGACCAGTAGGACCGGAGTTCAGGAGACTAGGAGAGACTAGGTTCAGGAGACGAGGAGAGACTAGGTTCAGGAGACTAGGAGAGACTAGGTTCAGGAGACGAGGAGAGACTAGGTTCAGGAGACTAGGAGGGACTAGGTTCAGGAGACTAGGAGGGACTAGGTTCAGGAGACGAGGAGAGACTAGGTTCAGGAGACTAGGAGGGACTAGGTTCAGGAGACGAGGAGAGACTAGGTTCAGGAGACGAGGAGAGACTAGGTTCAGGAGACTAGGAGAGACTAGGTTCAGGAGACCAGGAGAGACTAGGTTCAAGAGACTAGGAGAGACTAGGTTCAGGAGACCAGGAGAGACTAGGTTCAGGAGACCAGGAGAGACTAGGTTCAGAAGAGTAGGAGAGACTAGGTTCAGGGAGACCAGGAGAGACTAGGTTCAGGAGACTAGGAGAGACTAGGTTCAGGAGACCAGGAGAGACTAGGTTCAGGAGACGAGGAGAGACTAGGTTCAGGAGACCAGGAGAAACTAGGTTCAGGAGACTAGGAGAGACTAGGTTCAGGAGACCAGGAGAGACTAGGTTCAGGAGACTAGGAGAGACTAGGTTCAGGAGACTAGGAGAGACTAGGTTCAGGAGACTAGGAGAGACTAGGTTCAGGAGACCAGGAGAGACTAGGTTCAGAAGAGTAGGAGAGACTAGGTTCAGGGAGACCAGGAGAGACTAGGTTCAGGAGACTAGGAGAGACTAGGTTCAGGAGACCAGGAGAGACTAGGTTCAGGAGACGAGGAGAGACTAGGTTCAGGAGACCAGGAGAGACTAGGTTCAGGAGACTAGGAGAGACTAGGTTCAGGAGACCAGGAGAGACTAGGTTCAGGAGACTAGAACGCTCCTACCCCGGGCGTCCAGTAGACCTTAACAGTCCAGTAGACCTTAACAGCCCTCTCACCTGTTGACGGCGGAGTCGGTCCGGATGGTTGCTATGGGCGACCTCATGTTCTTCAGGTCCCAGACTTTGACGGTCCGGTCGTCGCTGCCCGAGACCACGTTGTCTCCCACTGTGAACACAGCCGACGTCACCGTGCTGGAAGAGAGAGGGTGGAACGTTTACACTGGAGTTACAGCAGGCCGGCCGACTGGCCAGGAGGACCGTCCCGGACCTGAAGAGTCACGGGTTTGAATCCCCTACAGCCACCCCAGGTTGTGTCGTCCAGACTTTTTCAGACCTGATCTTCCAGACTTTGGAAGGAAATCGAGGAGTAGGTCGACCAATCACTACTTTTTAAACCACAAAATGTACAAATGGGTACGTTGCCATGAACATTCAGACCTTGATACTTCCCAGACCCGTTGAAGAAAGACATGTAAGATCTAGATCTGGTCTCGATCTGGTCTAGATCTGGTCTAGCATGTTGGCCCTGACTTTTCTATGACTTTCCAAGAGCATTTCCATGACCTAAAACTTCTTCGTTCCTGTTTGTGGCTTCCAGTCCAGTGGCTGGTGGCATCAAGCCTTCCATCCACCTCAGACCAGAATGACCCGTTGGTTCTGGCCCGTCCACCAGACCACATCCACACTTTAATCTAAACGGACACGCGGCTCAATCAGGCTAATTACTGTGGTATTACTGGTGGACACGCTTCCTGCCGTGAAATCCTCTCAGCTGTGACCGTAGAGATGAAGGGTGTTTTTCTAAACTGTCACGGTGACTTTGGAGCCGGGTCAAAACCATGTCCAACACCATGAGTCCAGCCTGACAGTCCTATTAGGTCTACAGACTGACGAGTAAATAAGGAACTCACTTTACCAACTCATAGGTAACTGGTGTGTGTGTGTGTGTGTGTGTATGTGTGTCGGTGTGTCAGGACTGACTCGGTGTGTCCCTGGAAGACGTTGACCGAGTGGATGGACGGGTCTCTGAAGTCCCACAGCCTGAAGGTGGTGTCTCTGGATGAGGTGACCACCAGGCGCTGGGTGGGGTGGGTGCAGCAGTGGGTCAGCTCCTGGTCGTGACCTGAACAAACACACACACACACACACACAACTAAGTATAGAGCACAATATCCCACAGCATCCTCATCCTCCACCGACCGTCACCTCCGTCCTACCGGTGAGGGAGTGGACCAGTTCGGAGGTCTCTACGTCGTACAGGTTGGCGGCTCGGTCCCAGGAGGCCGTCACCGCCTGCTTGCCGCCCACCAGCCAGTCGGCGGCGATCACCACGCCCTGGTGGCTGCGCAGCGTGGTGGCGGCCGCGCGCACCGACGGGCAGTCGTTGGGACCCTCGGCCTCGCCGTCCGCCTCGTCCTTGTCCGAGAAGTCCACGTCGTCCTCGCACGGCGCCTGCTGCTGCGGGCAAGGGGGAGGAGGGGGGAGGGAGCAGGGAGGAAGGAGGGAGGAAGGAGGAAGTCAACGCCAGCAGCGACGGTCCAAACTAAATGAGTTAACGCAGTGGTTCATGCTTACGCTGATGTCGGCTACCGGCTGTGGCGTCGGCAGCTGCACCATGTACCTCCAGATATGAGCCGTCTGGTCTCCGGAGGCTGCGGGGGGGCAAGCAGAGCGTCAGACGACCACGACAACCCTCAGACAACCCTGAGCTGGTCTCAGAGCTGCTGCCATGTTTATGTGGTGCCTTCAAGTAAGCGGCACCAGAAACCGGCTACTAGGAGGTCTTGATCACGGTCGCCTGGTTTCTGACTCAGCTCAAGTTTTGGGAAACTTTGGGAAAATCTAAAACACCTTTATTACATTTGTGATGGAGTCCATTAGTCTCTCTATCCACCTGCACCACCGGCCAACACACCTTAGCACGACCATGTTGAGGTTTGTGTTGAATACTTTGTAGATGTTGGGGGTCCTTTTGGTTCCAGAATCAGTTCCAGTCGGTCTTATGTGGATATTTATATCTCCATATACAGATAATGTGAATTTGTTGGGAGAGCCCAGACAGCTACAGTAAACTAATGTCAAGGAAACAGTGGATCATTACCTGTCAGAGCCATCTGCTCAGTGGGGTGGAACTTGATGGAGTTCACTGGGAAGAGACGAGACACAGGAGAGGTTTTATTTACCTAGCTTATCTTTTAGGCTAGTTTCTAGTTAGCTTCCTATCAATGAGAGTCATCAATACTAAGCTCCAGCTCTTTGATGAAAATATCTATCTGAAGAGAAAACTTCCACTTCCTGATATTCACTTATATTGAGTCACTACAAGGGATTGTAGTTTATGTGGATTGATCCTGAGCAGTTGTGAGGCTACGAACAAGAAAAAAATGTTGACAAAGACAAAAAAAGATCTATTGTACGAGTAAGAGATCAAGTTGTGAATGAAATCCAACTCTGCTCTGGTCTCTTCCTGAGCGCTGAAAACAGGCTGGGTGACATACTTCTATTTCTCCTTCTAGGTAAATGTTGTCTAGTTTACCGACTGACCCTGAAAGCACCGTAACAAATGATCCATGTGATCAGACGTGTCCATGTCCATGTCTCACCTGATCCTTGATGGCCTGTATACTTGAGGAGGCACTTCCCCGTCTCGATGCTCCACAGCATAGCAGTGTGATCTGTTGGGACACATGGGAGCGTTAAACCACTAGCAGGAGTCAAGTACACTGATCAGGATTTTACTATCTTTTCAATAAGATGCCAAAAGTGGATTTTATTGATCCCCAATTGGAAACTGGACAATTGCAGCAACCAAGACAGGATGCAGGTAAAAACATAGTGAAGATTTGAGACATTTTCAAACTAATGCAGAGATCTCATTGGCTAAAGCCATTTTGATTATTTGACAAATTTACAGATATATAAATAACTAAATCATTTAGTATCCCAAATCATTGAGACCAATAATCAGGATTAATAACAGCGATCACAACAAACACCCGGTGTACCGGGGATCATCAGGGCTCCAGTTGAGCAGCATTAAATCATGTTAGGGTCTCTAGGTGTGTTAGACAGGACAGTCAGGACCGATATCAACCAGCTGATACAGGTGAACATGACGGTCCAATCAATCATCTTCACATCAGTCAGTTGCAGTTTGAAGACGTCAGAGGACGTTTTCCTCCATGTTGAGATCAGATGGAAACAAGGACCGATAGAACCTACATGCTTTTACTACAACTACATGTTCTCTGTGTTGAAACTGTTCTACTTGATCAATATTGGTGATTATTGTATAGTACACGTTTTCACATACAGTCATAAAGTAACAGAGACAGAGAGAGAGAGAGAGAGAGAGAGAGAGAGAGAGAGAGAGAGAGAGAGAGAGAGAGAGAGAGAGAGAGGTAACAGAGAGGTAGAGAGTAAGAGAAAGAAAGAGTTAGAAAGAGGACAAACTAAAGAGAGAGAAAGAAAAAAAGAGATTTATCAAGGGAGACTTGGAGAGAGAGAAAGAGTAAGAAAGAAAAAAAGAGAGAGAGAGAGTTCGGGAGAGAGACTGACACTATGAGAGAAAAGAGACAAAGAAAGAGAGAGAACCAAAGAGAGAGACAGAGACAGAGACAGAGAGAGACAGAGACAGAGACAGAGACAGAGACAGAGAGAGACAGAGAGAGAGAGACAGAGAGAGAGACAGAGACAGAGAGAGACAGAGAGAGAGACAGAGACAGAGACAGAGACAGAGACAGAGACAGAGACAGAGAGAGACAGAGAGAGAGAGAGAGTCAGTGACAGAGAGACAGAGAGACAGAGAGACAGAGAGACAGAGAGACAGAGAGAGAGAGAGAGAGAGAGAGAGAGACACCGGACCTGCAGAGGCGGTCCCCAGCACCACCGGTTGGGTCCTGGTGACGCTGAGGTCCCAGATGCCGTCCCGGTGGCCGACGTACTCCCTGACCAGCTGGCACACGGCGCGGGACGTGGTCGCCTTGAAACTGGACACAATCTGACCCAAGACCAGCAGGACGTTAGCACAGCGGACCGGACCGGACCACGAGGACCGACCGAGCAGGGTTCCTACACACTCTCCTCCTCAGAGCGCCACGCTTCGTTGTAGTCAGAGGTTGGGATGGTTTTTATATGATGGGGTCCTCACACCACTCATCATTATTCAAGGACTTTCAAGGACTTGTGCGGTGAAATTTAAGGACTTACAATTGACATGCATCGGGGGTAAGACATGACTTCGGTCAAAATCAGACGTCATAGAGGCCCCGTGCTTGGTGATCTTGTCAAGAAATCAATACTGTTATATTTAGGTGCTGTATTTTACTGTCATGGCCTTGAATCCATGTTCAAAAACGTTTAAGGCCTTATTTTGTTTTTCCTCAAATTCACAAATGTCCAAGGATGTTCAACTTGTGTCTTAGCAACACAGCTGTCACCTATCGCACCAACATGTCCACTACCAGTGGGTCTGCAGCGACATACACAATATGTCTCCATACTTTTTGTGCAAATCCCCTGAAAAATGCTCGAATTCATTTTCCAGACTTTCCCCAGAGCTGTGTAGGAACCCTGGTCTGATGGAGGGAGGAAGCAGGGTCAGCAGGACTGAGGGTCATTGAGGAACTACTCAGCAGGGTCCCTACAGTACGCCAAGGCTAAGAAGCTTTGGTGGATGCTGCCGTTATTCATGTCAGTCAGTTCTGGGTTCAATAATATTACAAATCAATCTTGGTATTTGGGATCTAGAGAGAGAGACGGGTTTCCACAGTTCAGCTTACAGGTCTGTGCCTTAACGTAGGAAACCCATCATGGTTCAAAGTAACACGACTACTATTCAACCCAGATCTGGTCTCAACACAAATGAGGACACACGTATCAGTGCCGTATGTTGCATTTATCAAAAGTGGATTACTGTAAATGCAAAACTGCAAAAGAAAAACGCTAGAAGGGGGAGTAAAGAATATCGAGTTATCGTGAAACGGAAGACATCTCAAATCATATTGGTTATCAGTCAAGTCAACAGCCCGGCGGGTCGAAGGTCTTTACGTTCAAGATTGGGATGATACAAACTGGACTTGGGGTTCGCTTTGGACACAGACCACTAAACAAGTTCCAACTGAAAGGAAGCAGGACAGCAAAAAGGACATCACACATCTGGAACATAAACCTGAAGGTACGCACAGGACAAAGCACATCATTCCAGTTTGTAACTCTCTGCTAAATGAACCCAAATAAAACACTGTAGGTGAGATCAGAACGCTACTGATGAGCTGGTGGTTAGCTAGCAGCGTGGCCCGCTAACCTCCAGCCACCCTGGACAGCAGCTCTAACACTGCACCACCATGAATGAATGATGTTTTTAGATGTCAGTGCCGTGTCAATGCAATGCAAAACGTAATATAAATGTGAGCATTGTGAAGTGTTGAGGTCGACAGACGGCTGAATCTTGGTGTCGTGGATCTGAACACCTCCTGCTGCACTACTAGGAATCCAGAACTTGTTCCAATGTAACGCTGCTGCAACGTGTTACATTCAACAACCAAGCAACTAAACTGCAAAGCGCTGCAACATAGGCTTCAAGAAACTAACGCATCAGCAGACTAACGCATCAGTAGACTAACGCATCAGTAGACTAACGCATCAGCAGACTAACGCATCAGTAGACTAACGCATCAGTAGACTAACGCATCAGTAGACTAACGCATCAGTAGACTAACGCATCAGTAGACTAACGCATCAGTAGACTAACGCATCAGTAGACTAACGCATCAGTAGACTAACGCATCAGTAGACTAACGCATCAGCAGACTAACGCATCAGTAGACTAACGCATCAGTAGACTAACGCATCAGCAGACTAACGCATCAGTAGACTAACGCATCAGTAGACTAACGCATCAGTAGACTAACGCATCAGTAGACTAACGCATCAGTAGACTAACGCATCAGCGGACTAACGCATCAGCGGACTAACGCATCAGCGAACTAACGCATCAGCGAACTAACGCATCAGTGAACTAACGCATCAGTAAACTAACGCATCAGTAAACTAACGCATCAGTAGACTAACGCATCAGTAAACTAACGCATCAGCAGACTAACGCATCAGCAGACTAACGCATCAGCAGACTAACGCATCAGCAGACTAACGCATCAGCAGACTAACGCATCAGCAGACTAACGCATCAGTAGACTAACGCATCAGCAGACTAACGCATCAGTAGACTAACGTATCAGTAGACTAACGCATCAGTAGACTAACGCATCAGCAGACTAACGCATCAGCAGACTAACGCATCAGTAGACTAACGCATCAGTAGACTAACGCATCAGTAGACTAACGCATCAGTAGACTAACGCATCAGCAGACTAACGCATCAGTAGACTAACGTATCAGTAGACTAACGCATCAGTAGACTAACGCATCAGTAGACTAACGCATCAGTAGACTAACGCATCAGCAGACTAACACATCAGCAGCTTCAGTGTGTGCGGTCTGCCACGGCCACGTCAGACCTCTGCTGGTCTTAGAATACCGGAGTCATCAGATGTCGAATCTTCACAACTACCACTCATTTGCCATATGATGGAAGCCTTTACCCAAAATGCTTTGCAGTACTCAGGAGTGCATGCAGGTTAAGCATGGGTGGCCCCAGATGTACAGCCTCAGTACCATGCTCTAATCCAGGGGTGGTCAAGGACCCCCAGGTCACACACCACAGACTGGACCCCCACCTGAGGACAGGTTTTGAGGTAACGGTGGAAAAACAGAAACTCAGATCTGAATTGATCTTCTCTGCTGTTTTGACATTCTCTAATACTTTTACTTTTGGTGAATTAAATAATAGTAAAATTAAACTAATCTTGATTTTTCTGGGGGGTGGATCCTCCTCGAATCACTGAGCTAAAGGATCACAATGAATCTGCTGCTGCTACTGAAACCAGAAACTGAGATACTATAACCATAACAGATACTACCTGTTAAACATATCTTAATACCTGCTAACAGATATTATTAGTCAATGAAGTAAAACACAGGACAAAGGTCTGACATGGCCAAGCTCTGTTCACCAGACCACACACTCTGCCAGCATGAAGCCATGTTGATCTAAGGCAGCAGACAAAGGTCCTCCCATACTGAGCCTTTATTAGTCAAGGCACAAAAAATTAAATGTAAATAAAAATAATAATAAGAATAGCCGCTGAATGGAAGAAGTCTCCATTGCTTACCATTACATGAATGCCAAAAAAGTAGCTAAATCAAAACAACTCAGAGTTGAAACTGCACAAGCTTGTTAGTGAGATCCAGTAGTAATGTTACATCTCACATAGAAACATAAAAGCTCGACTCCTACATTTGAATGACCAAGTGCCTTGGGGAGGGCGTGTCGACCCCCTGGCTGGGCTGTTCATGCATAGTGGCACACAGGGGGAGAAATCAACAAGTTACCCATGAGTCTCCACCCCACAACTCCCAGCTGGTTACGCTGAAGTTGCGGGATCCACCTACTCTGGCATGGCAAGAATTTGAACGCGGCTAAGAGCAAAAAGGTGAAAAACACAGCAGGTCTTTTCTTTAAAGGAAAGTCAGTTCATCAATATATCTCAAACTGAAGAGAAAGACAAGAACCACGTTGTGTTACAGTAAACTACCAGTAAAACCTGCTCACATCATGTACTATACCTTCCATGGTACATTTGTCAATGGACAGTTTTCAACACAACATATTTTCATAATAATACTGCATCAAATACATGAAGATATCAGCACAGACGTCAACCTAAACATGACAAAAGAGCATATCTACCTTGCTGGTGGAGGCCTTGTAGGTCGTCTTGAGTTTCTGGGACAGCTGGCTTGTGCTATGACTCGCTGTGAACACAAGTCAGAGAGACAAACACTCAATAAACTGAGGAGGAGGAGGAGAAGAAGAAGAAGAAAAACAGAAGAAGAAGAAAAAAGAAGCAGAAGAAGAAGCAGAAGAAGAAGAAGAAGAAGCAGAAGCAGAAAAAGAAGAAGAAGAAGCAGAAGTAGAAGAAGCAGAAGCAGAAGCAGAAGAAGAAGCAGAAGAAGCAGAAGAAGAAACAGAAGCAGAAACAGAAGAATATATACGCAAAGATTCAAAGTATTGAACTGGGAAATGTTTTCACTAGGTTATTCCAGAGTGATTTGAACAGCGTCCCTGTGGAGGCAGGTGTCCATGCCATCAGGTGACTGGAGGCTCAACTGTCTCACCTTTGGTCTTGAGTGCTCCCTTGGCCAGGTCTCCTCCTTCGATGGCCTGTCCTTCTGCAGCCAGACGATCATTCAGCGTCTCGATTTCTCTGCGTACTGAAAGTCAAACAGGTCAGACGTTAACAGTCACGTTACACAGCCCATCAGCGTCTCAGCATCAAACGGTACGACAAAGATAGTGGTCATAAAATATTTGTAGAGCTGCAAAGTAAAAGATGTAAGAGTCATATTAACAAATCACCAGCTGTAATAAAGGGTGGACCATCTGTATTGTTACTGCTGGTGTTCCTCCAAATAAGACCACATCTTCCATAAACCCTGAACATCTCATCTCAACTTCCCCTGGATAAATAAAGGTTGGTAAACAGAACGGTGGAGGTTCTGCGGTTCCTCGCTGAACTTACATTCCAGGTTTTCGATGTAGAGGTTCTCAAACTCCCTCTCGATCTGACCGAACAGGTCCAGCAGATTGCTCCTCAGGGACAGGGGCAGTTTGGAGTCCTGCAGGGGGGGAACAAGAAACCATCAAGCAACATGGAAACACCAGTTTGCCCTTGGGAGGAGGTATCTGAAGGGTTGGGGGTGGCAGCCTGAAGGATGGAGGTTTGAATGCAGAGTCCCTGATACATAAAGGATTGGGAACCGGTTGTAGTTACTGAGACCACAAGCACAAGATCATGGGTTTGATCCCTGTGACAGCTAAGTGTCCTTGAGCAAGGCACTCAAGCCTGCTCAGTCAATCTAAGACACTGTGGATAAGAGTAGCAGCTAAATGTCTAAAATGGAAGACAGCAGGTATTACGGAGACGGGAATGGGTTGAGGAATCCAGATGCTAAAGATATAGAAACGTATAAGACAAAATATTACAGCGTGCTTTTGCTTTTGCTGCCTTTAAACAATATCCCCCATCGGGCCCCACCAGTACAGGGCTTGTTACTGGAAGCAGGAGAAAGTGCACTGACCACACAATAAAATGCTAGAGGAAGGAAAGAGTGAACTCCTGTTTCAAAACGGAAAACAATCAATAAAGGGATACTGGCACAGAAACACTGACGCCACCCAGACAATGTGAGCCAAATATGGAACGAGACCTTGAATACAGTTCAGACTGAGCCTAGGACAACAACACCGCAAGAGGACTGGCAACAGCTTGGGGCAGGGAGCTATGAACCACGCAGCACCAAGCCTGGCTCACTAGAACCAATCCTGTCTAGAAATGGGACTGGAGCCCTCTCTGGACCCGTTGGACCGGGTGGTGTTCAGGTCAATGTGCATGGGAGTGTCCTCTCCATTTCTGCGATGTCATCACACCAAAAAATGTGCAATCTGTCAAGCGTAACTCACACAGCTGATGTGCTGAACAACAACACAGCATGGCCGCAAGGGGGGCGTGTTCACACCAAGTCAGCTGGTTGGGGCAGGTGAGGACCGAGTCATGTGACTTCTGTTTACAAGTCCTGGTTGGCTTCTGCACCAACGGGAGGTGTGAACGCACCCTAAATGCATGTTGATCTGATATCCTCACCGTTCGGGGGAAGGACGTATCCACTGAACACTTTCTAGACATTTTACATACAAATACTCAACACTGATGTGACCAAGAGGAAGAGGAGGGTTGAGAGCCGGGGTTATCGAGTGGACTCCTCCTATCACAGACGCTTGGTTAACTCCAGCAGACTCAACGGTGAATTCCCACCCCGCCCTCCCTCATAGACACTCTCAGCTCCAACCACGCCTACACTACATCAGTACATCACTAAAACTAGATCTAGACAATACTACTTGTGGAACTACACTAGCACCTGATACACTAGACACCTAAAACTTACCTCCATTCTCAAGTAGGACTCCAGATTATCAGAGGACTAGGACCAAAGGGACCAGAGTGAAAAAACAAAGAGTCATGAGGATTAGACGGTTCGACCCATCTAGAGAGGCTCCCCACATCAGGAACAAGATCCACAGGGAAACGAAACCTTGCACTAGGACTGTTAGGTCATTTAAAATACTGGCAATACTGAAACATTTCATTTTGAAGGCCTGCTGTATTTAAAAGTTGACAAGAAGTTGATATAAAGAGCAGTAAAATCATTTTGTTCCTCTCGTCATGAAGACAAATAACCGTGACTGATAGATCCAAATATCGATCAATAATCAAGCTTATTGTTTCAGCTACACTCAGTCAGGTCTGACTCTATAGAAAGTGACTGAAACAACAAACAAGCACAGCCATTATTTGATATAACTGATCCAAAGCGAGTGATGTTCAAATGGATAGGACTATTCTGAAACCATCTAACCAAAAAACACCTGAAGCCAATCAGGCAATAATCATGGCAACTTTAGCCAGCAGCAATACGAGCCATTACGCTCCCTGTACACGGATGCACTGAAGACTAACTGGCTCAGGCTTCAGGCTGTAGTGCTTACAGGTGCCGACCGCAACAGCAGGAAGGTGGAGTACTGGCGCCAGAGATGCTGACAGGACAGTATTCTGCTTCCTGAGGAGATACTGGAACTTCTGGTTGGTGATTCAGATCCAGAAGCCTCGACTTTTTACACCTTTTTTTCTTCACTTTTTTTTTACCATAAATGTGCCAATAAAGCGGTGGTCACCTGTCCCTCCAGCATGTCTCTCTGCAGGCCGGAGCGCTCCTGCTCGGTGCTGTTGGTCCTGCGGATGGAGAGGCTGTGCGACTTCCTCTTCTGCTTGGCCTGGCGGGCGGCGGCACTGCTCCCACTTTCTACCGGCATCCCTCCTTCCAGACACACGACACCCCGATGTCCGAAACTGCAACACAGATATCGGGGAAAAGGGAGAGGGAAATTGCGACTGGATCGAATACTGCCGGTTATAATATGGGGCGAGGGTGGGGGCCATTCCCTCGCTCAACAACAACCCTCAAGGTGCCCTTCAGCAAGGCGCTCTCCCAACTGCCCCGGCGGAGCTGATCAGTAGGCAACAGTAGAAGACTGTGGTCGTTCTTGGCAGCTTTTAAGTGTGAATGTGTGAGTGTGTTGCTGGGACAAAAAAGAGCAATTACTGGGTGAGAAACAAGGGAATTAGTAGTGATGACGGAACACTTCATTCTCACTGCTTTAAACAGTACAGCCTTTGCAAACAAGTGTGTTGACCGGTGCACAGATGACTGCAATGTTGATTATTTTTCCTGATAAAATGTTTTCATTGCAGGCAACAATTTTGTATCTGCACATCTTCTAGGGTGCAAAAATCCTTTCAGTTGTTGGCTATGTTGTGATGCATTACTATACATCTATACACCATGATGACTCTAGTCATTTGGATTACTGGGGTGACACATGTTTTAACACACTGAGGCCCAACCGTTGTGAAAGCTGCAACAGGGTGTGGGACACTTCTCTCAGGATTAGCAAATACTTAGTAGTGCTCGCTCATATCACAGTAATGACACAATTCAAGCCTGACTCATAGACTGGCTGCGGCTGGCATGAAGCCACACATGAAGCCAGTGTGATAAATCATGTTTGCCCTTGAGCAGGGACGGGAAGGTCTCCTGACATGCAAACAACTCAGGTGTTTTCGTGCCAGTACGTAGCTGGCAACCAACACAGAAATTCCTCCTACTGCCATCGGTTTGTGCCTGTCTCTAACTGATAAGCTATCACGGCTGAACTAGATAGCTGCCTTGTTTAGCTAGCAGGCAGATAAGCTGGCTGTCCCTGCTGCTGTCACTGGTGTGTCATGAAGATGTGAAGGCAAATACTACACGTTGTGCTCAACTCTTGCACGATTTAACCAAGACAAACGCTTAAGTGGTGTAATAAAAATGAGTGAACGAATCAAATTCCCTGTCTGGAAGTGAACGTCAACATTAGCAAGACCAGACAATGTTAGCTATATTGCCATATTGCACTGCGTTGGCTAACATTAGCTAGCTAGCACCAAGCAGTCTAATAACCTAAATAGCGTGCCCAAAATTGGAATCCAACTTACCAGAAAGTCTAAAAATAAAGCGGTTTATTCCAGGATGTTGTGCACAATGTTAACCTTTCGATCATTTTCTTCAGAGTACAAATTGGTCCTTACTGGTTTTGCCAAGAATCCGTATTGACAGCTGACGGACACTGCTACAGAAAAGATAACGAAGCCAATTCCGGTCCTGTTTTTCAAAATAAAAGCCAATCATTTTTAAGGTGAGAACGTGACGCCATATCAATTCAAACGTCATTTTTAATATAGTCTTGTTTATCGTCAAACGTTGGACCTCGGAGAGCTGATCTGGGACCTTTAGGGTCTTCTGGTAAATTCGGCTTAAAAATTATCCACAAATCATCATTTTATTTAAATAAAAAACCTCACGTTTGAAATTCGTAGCTGGCGAACGAATAGCTGGCGAACGAATTGTAAAAGTTGACATCTTGAAAGAGGTGCTGTTTGGTCAATGATGTGCGTGCCGAATTTAAGAGTGGCTCCTAACGACCTTAATGGTCTACCATGTTTGTGTATTTGCCGATATGTTCCGTTCTCTTGTATGGAGAAAGAGTCACGCCAGATATCGGGGCTCGCAGCGGTTAGGGTTAACGCTAACCCTTCTCTTTCAAAATAAAAGCACGTTATATGAAGGAATTTTCCGTTTGATCGCCAATACACATTTAACATAGATGTTGATGAAAGTTAGTTAGTGACAAGTAGCTGACATTCTTTTACATTTTTGTGGTTTTGTGTTTTGAATGTATGTATGTTGTATGTAAACATGGCTGCTGGCTGATCGGACTCATCTTTCAATCTGGCTACAAAAGGAAGTTGTAAGTACCTGCAAGTCCCATCCAAATGCGTCCACCTATTTACTTTGAAATGTATTTTTCTACATGATTAAATTCTGAGTGGTGGCCTGGTGGTTGGAGGTTGAAAGGCCAGTCAATCTGGCCAGCTACAGTGTGGCCTTCCAAAGTGTCCTTGAGCAAGACAACCCTTACTCTCATTGTCAGGAGATAAGAGTTAGCCAAGTGTCTAAACGATGTACCAGAAGTTGAGATGTTGTGAGACAGACAGCCTGACAGCACATTTTAGTTCAGTTATATTTATTTGGCTCCCCTTAGTTGTAAAGGAAACATCATCATCATCACTTTATCATGTGACTCCACCAACCTGATTCACACACGGGCAAGAGAGAGTTCAGTATCGCTGGAACAAAACTTTGGAAATTGAATACAACTCAGTTTTACACCTGATTTTTTTTTTAACATATCCTATTAATGAAGCTTCTTCAAGTTTGATACAATTTGAGTTACTGATAAAAATAAGACAACAACCACTCGTTAATGTGAGTGGGTCCGTTAATGTCTTTCCATCTAACTTCTACTGAATTAGGTTTTGTTTGATCTCCAGTTCATCAAGCTTGTGAACTGACAAAAACAAGACATTAACCATTATTATGACTCAGTTTTCCACCAAGTGTTCCTGTGTTGTTCGGTGCCACCGCCCTCAACGGTCACACCCCCATGTCACATAAATACTAAAAAACTGATTTTCCCAGGAAAAAACACGACATATATTTGATGTCCTGTATTACTCCGGGGGAAAAGGGTACAGAATGCAAAGATGGACGTGAATGTAAAGGGTCTCGACCCCAGTGAAGCCTCCTGCTCCAACACAAGTGTCCAGGTCACGACAGTCCAGTCCGGGTTTATCTGCGATCGTTGGTGCCCGACTTCCTCTTCCCGGACAGGAGGTGTTTGGGTTTGAGGTCGAACACGTGTCTGTCGGCCTCTCCCTTCTTGCCCTGGCGGTTCATGTCCTTCTGGGAGTTCTTCATCATCTTCTTTGCCTTCTTCGCCATCTGAGGGAAACAAAATAGAAATAAGACTGTCAGTTCTCGACCTCAGCTCAGGTTTCATAACCAAGGACTAAAAACGACTACACCGACGTTTTGGGAAAATTGGCCGTCTGATTGTCAGAAAAAACAAAACACCAACTCTGGATTACTAAAAGGTCCATCTTCTTACGTTAGATAATGCTAGTTTACTGTATGCTAACATGCTAACATGCTAAAATGAGCACAGGAGAAATCTACCAGAGACAGGAGATTGTTTTGGTGGCTCTCAAATCATAACATTACAAAATCGATAACTAGACCCAATCTGTACTCTGTACTCTGCCCCCATATTACATGCCTGCAAATTTAAGACTTAAGATCTTTTTAATGCCAGGTAAAAATAAATACAACCAGTCACAACTGAAAAGAATGTGAAACTGAAAACACAAGTAGTTTGGGTTTGAGTGACTGATTTAGATGAACACCGCTAACTATATTATAAAGAATTTAAGACCTGAACTATATCATCTAAACTCTTTCAGAGGTAACTAAAGCAATTTAAGATATTTTAAGACTTTTTTTTGTTTTACAAAAAGGACCTGCAGACACCAAACGTACTATGAAAGTTTTGATATGTCAAGACAACTTCCCGCACATTTATTGTACTTTGCCATAAAAGAGACTGACATCAGGACAGACGATCAACAGTCCAATCACGTGTCTTCATAAAAACATCACATGAACTGGGGTGCAGCGGCCAGACGGCGAGTCACCTACCTTGGCGTCCCGTACACCGGACTGGTCCCGCGGCGGGCGGGAGGCGCTCTGGCTGCGGGTCTTGGAGGCCGGCTGCACCGACGTCTCGCGCTTACGCTTCTTAGCAACGCTGCGAGACCGCCGGGCCTGCTGAGCGTAGTGGCTCTGGAAGTACACGAGGATAAAAGTTGATGGATGTGGATTCATGAGAAGACAAATAACCCCTCAAGGGTACAGCGTACCCCTGGACATGGTTCACGGTTCACACACTCCCTTCAAATGAAAAGGACCTTCAACGACTTTCAAGGTCTTGCTTTGTGAAATTCAAGGACTCAACATTGAGACGTTGGTCTTCAGAGGTTTCGTGTTTTACTCCTGATCTTGTCAAGTCAAGAAATAACTGCTTAACTAACTGCTGCTGTGTCAACACTAATATCCATCACAGGGTCATCAGTTTCATTTTCAAAAACTTTTAAAGGCTTTACTTTCCCTTATTTTCAAGGCATGTGAGGCGAGGGTGAAATGTAGTAACATAACTGACTCGTTCGAATTTTTTGGTCTTTTAAAGCTGCAATGAGACTTAATATTAAAATGAAAAACAAACAGTCTTTATTCTACATTACCCTGCTGTGACCCTGTGTGTGTTCATGCCTAAATCCCCGGTTTGCCTGATACAACAGGAACTCACCTCATCTTTGCCGGTCATATCCAGACCCAGGTCACCCATCTCCCTCTCAAGGGTCTTTCTTTCAACCTGGAAACATCAAACACAAACACACACCGACTGAGACACAGACCTGCATCTCATGAGACGAGCTGGTGGAGAGGCAATGTTCCTTCAGAGGAGACAAACAGTGACTCATATAATAAACTTCTCTTGTGAACACAGTCCCATCTGGTCGCTGGTAAATCCACAATGTGATCATATCTGAAAACAAGTGGACTCTGCCTGCTGTCGGAGCATATTGTTGGATATCTGTTTGTGCTCAGTCTCGCTCCGTATCAGCCAGTACTCTTATGGGTGTGTATTTACTCGTCTATATCTGACAAATTCCAGTCCATTCAACAGACTTGATTAATAAAGTCATTCTGAAAAACGTTCCTTCAGCGAGACCCCGCCCCCTGACCCCTGACCCCTGACCCCCGACCCCGCCTCCTCACCCTGGTGGCGGTTCGGGGCATGCGGGGCCCGTGGATGTCCTTGTCCTTGGAGGCGACGATCTTGAGCTTCTTCTTCTCGCGGATCTGCCGGGCCAGCATGCGGATCTCCTGCATCTCCTCGTCCTCGCTCTCCTCGTCGGAGTCGTACTCCCCGGCCCGCTCCTTCAGCTCCTCCTCCTTCTCCAGCTCCTCCAGTTTCTATGAGGGCGGGGGGGTAAAAAAAGACCATAAGACATTTGGGAGAAGACCTTCCATCTCTTTATCAAGCACTTTGCTCTTACAGGATCATTCTGTGGTCGTGAGATTATTGTAAGGGCTTGTAACCTTTGGTGGTCTAGGAACTGAAGCTGATTCTACTGTTGCATTCACTGTAATTCACTCTGGATAAGAGCATCAGTTAAATACTGTACACAACTAAATAGTGTTTTTATTAAGCTCTTTTAGCAAACAGTGTTCATTAAAAACTGCTTTACACAGAGCAAAGGCCATGATAAAAAGAGTGGTCTTTAGTGGTCTTTCACAACGGGCTGAAGGAACCTTTTAGTTCCTTGAAAAGTAGTACCTGGGACTAAATGTTCCAGGTACTTTGGGTGGAAACGTGGCTAAGCATATCACAGGGGGGTAGGGCTGTATGTGTCAACCATCAACATGAGGCTTGTAACATGTTTATAATCCTCAAAATAAACTTAATTTCAATTTTCAGCAATGCACGACCTTCTAAAACACCTGGGAGGTAAATGGGAAAACACACATTTTGACTGTTAAGTTGCAGATTCAGTTATTAGCGTTCTATGCTAACCAGCTAGCTAACATTAGCATGGGAACTTTGCAGGTTTTTTCCCGAGCCGGACCGCCGCCTCACCTTCATGATGCCAGGGTCGATGTAGTCAGCGATGTTGTGGCCCTCCCAGATCTCAGGGATCAGGTCGGTCTTCTCCTCTTCGTTCATCAGATCCCAGTATTCTGAAAGAACCAATCAGGCGTCAGTACTGAACACACGTTTTCCTGCCACAGCAACACACACACACTTGGATACAGCTGCTTACTCTGCAGGTCCAGGATGTAGTCGTCTCCCATCTCCATCTCCAGGTCTCTCTCCTGCAACACACAGAAGACATTCACTTTCTTACTTGATCAAAATGTGTCACGACTCTTTTTCAACAGTGAATTTATTTCCCCTCCCTCTTTTCCCCCTGAAGCAACACCAGACGTACCAGTTTGCGTTTGGGTGCGTCCACCTCCATGGCCTTCTTGCGAGTCATGGCTCCCTCTGGGATGAACGGCGGTCTCTCCTAGTGTCGGCGAAAGCAAAAAAAGCGACAACATGAATGTGACGCGGGCAGGCGTAGTAGGAAGAACAGGAGTTTAGGCTGAATGAGTTCCTGCAGGTGTTACCTTCTGGTCTCTCTTGGCGGGCATGGCCAGGTGGAGTCTGTTGAGAACGTCGTGGACCTTCTTGCCCCTCATCTTGGTGTCGACGCGATGGGAGAGGAGCCGGTCGCAGGCCTGGGAATCAGAAGAGGAGGCAAGGGTCAAAGGTTATCATCATGAACTGAAATAAAAACTAGGTCTTTAAAATAATTCCTGCAAACTGAAAAACTAAACCAGACTAAAACCATCCTGTCAACTTGTAAAATTCACTAAAATAAAAAGGTTTTAGTTGATGTGCTACACATGAATCGAACTACAGATCTAACTGCTGGACCTCTCCATCCATCCTGAGCTTCTCATCTCACCTCGGTTTTAACCTGCATGACTCCGTCCTCGGTCAGGGTGCTGGTCTCGATGACGGAGATGCCCTCAGCAGAGATGTCCGCAAAGATTTTCTGACAACACAAAACAGAAGCCATGATGAGTTTGTGACTGATGGAGGAGGGCTTATAAACACACACGACACCGGGCGAGATCTGAAGCTGAGATGTAGATCAGTCAAGGTACAGACTGTCTCAGAGAGCTGGAGCTTTCATTTGATTTGTGATCGATATTGGAGGTTGAGTCCACTTCATTCAGCATAATTTTCTAAATTTTTCTTCATCATTTTCTAAAAGTTGCTCCTGTTTGTGGCGATAACCAGAAAACTGAACATGCATTCCAGTTTCACCTCGTTCTTTGACCTCGCTTATGCCCAAGAAATGAAAAAAAACAAACAGAAATAAGCCTTCAAGAGGTTTCATGTGGACCAGGACCAGGAGAGGTTCAGAGCACCCACCTGGTTCTCCTCAGAGAGCTCGCTGATCTTCTTCACATCACACTTGTTGGCCACGACGATCAGAGGCTGCAAGGAAGGAGACAACATCAGCATTACTTCGACTAGTCACACCAACACGTTTCACTTTCATAAATCCATTATATTTTATATATTGGGTCGTTTTGCTGAGCGTGCACTGAAATTTTCAACAACGTCCTGCTTGAAGTCATGCAGTTATACACACACACACACACGAGCTGCACAGTACAGTTGGACAATAAAACCTTATGTAACATCTGAGTCATTTTTAATTCAATACAACACAAAACTGAAAGGGCAAATCAGGTAAAAGTGACTGAACATGAACTCTCAACGTTTTCTCCATTAGTGCATGCTGTTCGGTGCTCAGTTGAGCAATGGGACAATTTTCCCAAAAGCTCTGTAGTCCTTTTAAGATACACAAACAAGTGAAAATCAATACGTGTGATTAACGGCGGTAGGCTGTCTGGTCCGTCGTCATAAAGAACATATCAGGTTTTTAATAAGCAGCAAGTGTTTCATAGAAGGAAATTGCCAACCTGTGGACCAAATGAAATTGTATGAATTGGAAGGTGACCTTGACACCGACCTTGTTGGCGAAGAGCGGGCGTATGTTGTTGAAGAGCTCCAGCTGCTGCTCCAGCGTGTGGCCGCACTGCTCCGACACGTCCATGACGTACAGCACCGCCGAGCGGAGGTGGGCCAGCGCCGTGATGGCCTGCATCTCGATGGTGTTCCTCTCCTCCAGGGGGTGGTCCAGGATCCCGGGGGTGTCCACCACCTACACACACACACAAGTAACAGGGATGCAGCCAGGTTGACAAGACAAGGGGAAATACAGGGGGGGAAACAGGACTGATGAAGACAGGGTATCTGGAGGCTTCAGGAAGGAACATGTTTCGTAGTAGAGTAAATTTGAAAGGCCAAATTTCCCACAAATTAAACATGAAATGTGAGAAAACACTTGAGAGAAGTTGATATTTAGGCTGCATTTATCTGTATTTCTAACTTTTTATATATTTATATCTCAATGTCAGACTTTATAAGACTTTTCCTGGACCTGCAGACACCCTGTAGAAATCACTGGAAATGTAGTTTAAAAAAATAAATAAATAGATATAATAAATAATAAAAATAAAGATATAAATAAATAGATATAATAATAAAAAAATAAATAGATATAAATAATAAAAATAAATAGCTATAATAATAAAAAATAAATAGAAATAAAAAAGGGTTAAATGCTGGGGGGAAAAACAAAAAAAACATTCCTGTTTTTAAGTTATTCTGAAGATGCAGTTTATTTTGCTTGCTTCCACTGTGATACGCCCTCACATCAGCTTATAATACAACATAACATAATTGTAAGAACACAAAAAGTCGTAGAGGTGAATGGAGGGAAACCTCATGTTGAAGGTGCTGCTTATTTCACTCACACTGGAGGAACGCCACATGGTGGGCAGCTGTGTATTCATGTGTTAGTTCATCAGGTAAACAAACCTGAACCAAGACTGTGAAAGTGAAGAGACAGCACTCCAGTAAACCAAGGAGCATCCTACCTGCCAGCGGAGGTACTTGTAGTCCATGTGGCCCACAAACAGAGACTTGGTGGTGAAGGCATAGGGCTGGACATCAACGTCAGCTCTGGTGACCTGGGAGGAACCACACTCTTTATTAGAGGCCCCAATATAGGAGTTCAAATGATCCTCCATTTATATCCACGATCCATGATGTTAACACAGACAGACATCAACCGTACCTTGTTGATGAAACTGGACTTGCCGACGTTGGGGTAACCACACAGCAGCAGGGTCCTGGTGTTGGGGTCAATGGTGGGCAGACGAGAGAGATGCTGACGCACTGTCAAAGGACACGACCGGTGAACAGGTTATTTTCACATATAAAGACGACTAGAAAGAGGAAACAGACATTTAGAGATCATGGAGGCGACATTAAAACCTCTCAGCTCAAAAGTAAAACAGACAAAAAAACTGAACTGGACAACAAAATGAAAGAGGAAACTAAACAACATAAAGATGTATAAGATCAAGTAAGGGAAATAAAATCACTTAAAACCAAAGCAGACAACAAAAAGGTTTCAACTTGGTTTAACCGATATGAGCTTTTAAAAGGCCAATAGTTTTATTTCTGGATGAATGCTGCTGATTGTCAATGTCTTTACATCTGACCATTTTCATGTAAAAAAACAAACAAAAAAAACACGTTTCCAATAGTTTGGGGTTGAAAAGCCTCTGAAGAAGCATATAGACAACGTGACACTAAAACTAGTGTGTTGCATTGATGTCAATTCAGTTTTAGGTGTTCCCATATACAACCAGTATATAATTGACCATGTACAACACATATGTGATGAAACAAACTGCATCAAAAGCATAATATCAGAGGTGTCTGACACTGAAAGGCTGACGTTACATTTTTGATAAAAAGTCCAATATACGGGTCTAAACTAAAACCTCAGTAAGCTGTGAGACTGAAAGAATCTGCCGATACACACCATCACACAGGACTCAGTTGTGTTACCTTGCTCCAGATACTCCAAGCTTTGCTTCTGTCGTTTCAGGATGGTGCACATCCGACCCAGAGCGGCTCTCTTCAGCTGTTTACACCGATACAGAGAGTCCCCATACTTCATCAGGCGGACGTAGTCCTTGGCAACGCTGGAGGGAAAAGACAGAAAACGTTGATCTACTCCTCTGGTTCGCCCTCAGATACTCTCACACTATACAGCATCAAGCTGTGGTGAAATCCTCTGGAGACAGGAAGTGATGCGTTGTATGTTTCAGGGTTGTTTGGAATAAACAGAGGAAGAACTGGGCAGTTATCATGAGCAGCGTTAGCCACCGTGGCTGTCAATCAAACTTACTTGTCTATCAAATTCTTGGCGATGTTTATCTGTCCCAAAGCCAGCTTGTAATGGTCTTTGTCGTACAGCACGTTCATCAGATCGGCGTAGAACGGATGGATATCCTGAGGAGAACAAGACATTACTCAGTTTTACATCACATAGAGGATCAAGTCAAAACAACATGTTGCTGTTGTCGACAAATCTGCAAAAATGTGTTTTTTCTGGAATGTAAAAAACCCCAATATTTATATTCCTTTATTTCCAACACTTCCTATTGACACCATCTGATCTTTCACATTACACAATGAGGTTTTCATCACGTTTCAAAGACCCGAGGGTCATTAAATTCACATATACGACCACATAGCACTACAATTCAACTAAGAAAACCCTGAGTGTCTTTTTCCACTTACGTCCAGCTTGGGGAAGTCGGTGAGGATCTGGGACAGCCTGTCATGGTAGCTCTGCTGGGTGAACTTGACTTTGCGCATGTAAAAATGCCGGATGCGGTGGATCTGGTAATGCTTGTGTATCACCGTGGGGGTCTTCCTTTGCGTTTTGGATAAAGTGATGTCGATGAAGTCCTGGAAGGACAGCAGCAGGAGGACGGTCAGGGTGTTGCATTTGGATTTTAAACAACCAGCAGCAGAAAAATCTATTATATCTTCAGGAAAGCATTAATTTAGCATTTTTCCCTATAAAAGAGCCTTGCCTCATAACTTAAAACAGCTTAATACTATGATGCATACCATCAATTTACCTCAAAAGACTGATGTCAGTCTAAAAAAGGTGGGTAAACTCTATATTCTGCACATGAAAAGCTCCATAAAAGCATAATTCCATAATAGCACAATATCACTACTTTACCGTTTTCCTACATTCGTTGAACTAAACATGTCGTTTTTCCTCACGAGCCATGTTTCCGTTTAACTGTCAAGCGAGTTTTGTGCCACGAACTTAAACTATTTATTCACGCCAAACTCCATTCAAAAATCTGGCAATTAGATGTTGACTTTCTTATCGGCAACCTTTAACACCTGGCACAACATGACTCAAGGATGTTTACAAATATTTACGATCTTCTGGTAAAGTCGGCATACAAGTGATACACCATTCACTTTATTTAATAATAAAAACTAAGCATTTATACTTGGTTCACTACCGCCCACAGCGGGGTAGTTTGATGAAGCAAGACCTGTTGGAATAACACGGGAAGCAATTGCAAAAGTTTAAATATTATTGAAGTTAGTTGTGTTTGGTGCACCGGGTGTATGCCGAACTGGAGAGTGGGTGCTAGAGATTTATAAACTTCTTTCAGTCATGTCGTCACTGGCATGTGTCTTTCCCAGTAAGAAAAGCAGCATTAAATTGCCAGACCTTTAAATAGAATTCCGCGTGACTCTTTCGCCAAAGAACATAACGGAACTCGAAGCTATGTCCGTTTTCTACTCGACAAAAGGCGTTTCTATTGCTGTTTATTTACCGACAAAGACTTGTCTGCCTCAGAGAAGCAGTTTACAGAGTCCACTCTGCTTTTCTATTTAGATTTATCACAACTCTCGTGTAAATACTCGATGGAAACCGAGCTGCTGTCCACACAGCACAACACGTGTTTTCCGTCCCAGCAGATTCACACCATGTTTTTCTGTCCACAACGGACAACCGAAGCAGAATCACCACCCGGGTCCTTAAACATCCGTTTAAAAAGCTGAAAATAAGTGTAAAACTCACCTTGGCGGTGGGAACCACCATAATCTTCTTGAAATTATAAAGTGCCATTTTGTCAGGACACGTTGCGGTGCTCTGACGGCACGGGGAAAGGGGAGCTCGTTGGTACGGAAGCGCTGCTGAGGAACTTTGACACGTTTCCCCCACACTGCCCCCTGGCGTCCGCACTGAGACACAGCATCAGTCAATACAAGTATTAGTATGCTAGCTTCAGCAGCTTGCTACTACTACTACTATTTCTGCTACTGCTACTAATACTACTACAACTACTACTACCACTACTACTTCTGCTGCTGCTACTACTACTACTACTACTACTACTACTACTATAGTAGCAGTAGTTTTTATTAATTGTATTAAGATGCACCTTTCTAATAATAGAAAAACAAATCGTCAAACTCAAACCAGACCAGACCAAACCAGACCAGACCAGACCAAACCAGACCAACCTAGACCAAACCAGACCAGACCAAAGCAAACCAAACAAAGACTGATCTATAAATAACCTGCTCCTCTATAAAATGTCATCCACCTTCTGACATCTTTTTATTTGTGAAATAGTTTCCCACCTTTTCAAACCCATAGAGGAATAGTAATAACCAGTATAGTACGCAGCGTCACACACAGGTTACATGACGATAGATAGTATGTATTTTTCTGAAAGCATAGTTTTTGTGTTTTTCTTAGCTCTAGTTTATGGTTTCAGCCTCTTTTTAATTTGCACCTACCTCAGTTGTTATTACCTCTGCACGGCTACTGCAGCTCATACCTGAACCTGTGTTGATAATATAATCTTTCATCTCCTGAGAAATGCCTTTATCGTAAACCACAGGGCAGACGAGACACAGGAGATGGTAATTACAACACACAGACAGGTTTGTTTACATTCTACACCCTGAGTCAGGTGTGTCTGGGTTTGGGTTTGCAGATTCAGGATGATGATGAAGATATTTTTTGCAGTGGAGGGCGAACGCACCTCAAGATTAAGATTCAAGATTCAAGATTCAAGATTCAAGAACTCATTTTGTCCACCTTTTTATTTGTGGAATAAACTTCACCAATCACCATTTTTGTCTGACTTAAACCTTTAAATTCATAGTTCATGGTGGTAGCTGGTGTATGTGAGGACAGGGTCTTGTAGAGGGGAAAACATGCATTCATGCTTTTTTTAAAAATATAACTGATTTTATTTTTGGTGGTGTTTCGCCTCATGAGGATCACTGACTAGTTTACTCACCTTCTTTATTTACCACTACATTGCTGGTTAACAAAAAAAGCAGGATGTGTGTGACATTACTGGAGACGACCATTTTTCTGAGATCCTCGCTGATAAAGAACGAGCCGCTCTGGAAAGACTGATAGAAATGGAGAGGAAGGAAGTGTCACCAAAGAAGAAGGGGAAGTCAGACTTCACATTAGCATCTTCAATTTCACATTTTCTGTCTCTTCATAACTTTTCGTCCATGCTGACAATTCAAAAGACATCTTCTCTACCATCACGAATCTTGTTACTCCTAACAAACAAGTGCATGCTCATTCAAACCCACTCGACTTAAAAGGACGACTCAAAACTTTTTGGGAAATTGGCCCTTTGGTGCTTAAAGGAGAGTTTTATATTTTTATAAGTGTTAGTCTGGTGCTCCAGGACAGCTCGGTCAATATTTGTGAGTATCCATCACTCTTTCCTAAAGCTAAAAACTGGAGAAATGGTGAATTTGTGATGTCACTGGGATCACAAGAGGTGATTTTGGTCGTTGTGGTCCTTTAAACCTTTAAGATGCTAACCGGCTAACTACGTCCATCCAAAGACAGTCGGTATGTTGTGATTGTACATATTCTCATGTTGTTTTTGGAGAATTGTGTGTATTTGTAGTGCAGAAAGAAACACAACAAAAACAGGACTCTCGGGTTGTCACAGGATGATAAGATTAGTTTGTTAGCTATCGCATTTGTCATTTTGATAGCACAACTAGCGGCAAAGTTCCTGGCCTGTTGAATCAAGTCTCTTATGTTGCACTACATTTGACTAAAACTGAAAATAAGTGATGACAGAGATGACAGACACGACCTTAACATACTTACTGGCAACGAAGGAAACCTGTTGCTGTCTTCGCTCTTCCTGGTTGGAATTTCTATCTATGGGTGCATTCATGTCATGTCAAGCTTCCTACTGGAAAACACCGTTGACATACAGGTGGTAAATAGTACTCGCAACCTTGAGACGTCGTTAACAAAGAAATACCTGTAGTCGAGTGTCGGGAATTGTATATTTATTTCAAATGAAACAAACTAAATGAACGATTTTCATCACATAAGTCATTTTGTGATCACGACTGTCTGGACAAGCACCGGGTGTTTGGTTTGTGGTTGACAACGGCTTTTCAGGAGTCTACAGAAATATTATACGACATATAACATTACTATACTGTAGTAATATCTTGCTATAGTATAGTAAGAGCCAGAGAGTGACAATTTTCCCACCCAAAACGCATTCTGGTCTATCTTGACTACTGCATTGCATTCTGGTCTATCTTGACTACTGCATTGCATTCTGGTCTATCTTGCTACTGCATTGCATTCTGGTCTATCTTGCTACTGCATTGCATTCTGGTCTATCTCCTGTCGGTCTCTCTCTCTCCTCTGATGGATTTCTCCTGTATGATTGTTGATCGTCGGTCTAGAAAGAAGCCCTTGCTCCTTGATTCTGATTGGCTGACACCAAAACCTGACGGGCACCGACGTTTTATATGAAACATTTTTCTGATATAAGACTGGAAATGATGTCACGTCGTCTATGATTGGCCAGTTATCCACAGGGAAGAAGAAAAGTACACCAAACAACTAAATGGGTCCAGAAATGTACAGTAGATCACTAACAGCTGCTTTACAACAGTGTTGATAACAGTATTTCTGATGTCACGAGTAAGAGACATAGTTCCTGGACGGTTAGCATTTTGTGAGCCTGACTCAAGTCACTGTTTGTGGTTGTGCAGTAGTCTGACAACAGAAACACAGAGGAATATCAGTGACAACACAACACCAATGTTATATACATTTAAAACTCAAGCTGAGCAGTGACACGCTGAGTTAGAGCTACAGGGAAGTGGGATTCTGTCGGGAACCCCTTCCTTCCATTCCCCTCACTTCCGGGTTGGAACACCACTCCGTTCCTACTTTCGGCCGGAGACTTATTTGTTGTGATACGCAGTGATCAAGAATGAACCAACCAGCGGGCGCCGGTGTCTCCGGGCAACGCCCACTCCGTCGATCACGAGTGCATCCGCGTGCGCCCGCTGTGAGTTTCGACCAATCAGGACGGCCCGCTGTGAGAGCGAGGGCGGAGGGAGAGGGGCGGGAGATCCGTGCTGAGTGTGACAGCTCTGAGTTCAGTGCTGCACCAGAGAGGGGAAAAAAGCAACGACCTGTCACTCTTATTACTTACTAATTCGGAGGTGGCGGGGCCTGATGCTGTTCTCAGTGCTTCTGGAAATATGAAAATTAGTTAACCCCAAAGATGCTGAGATGTTAAAGGGTTGTGTATTAAGGGCAAAGGATGGAAGTCATGTCAACGGGCCACACTGTTTGCACGCTGACACACACCTGTGGCAGGCTGGGTAGACAATAGGCTGGATGCCATTTAAAAATCAGCATATCTGGCAGACATGCTGGATCTCCTGAAAAAAAATCAGCAGCGGTCAAATGGCAGATGCAAACACAAACAGAAGCACAGCAGGGTAGCAGAGTACACGACTCAAATGTTCACCGTGAACATTACATTAGAATGAGCCCATTACATAAAACTTTACATACAACAACCAAAAAGTAGTTGAATGCTTATAGTGCTGCCTCCTCTCACCAAACACAAAGAAACGCTCCCCCTTCGCCATTTGTCATCATATCCTGCTGATTTATGGCTCGGTTGTATGAAATATAGCGCATCCAAACCAATGAGGTGTTGGATAAAAACAACTTGTGGCTAATGCGTTAATTAAAAAATCAATTAGAAACCTGATGCACATTTTCTCATGTTAATTCTGCTACTGCAGCCCAAAGCTGCTCTGTGTTCATTGATTTATAATGTAAAACAACAGCCATCGAAACATCTCGGAAATCGGAGCTCAAGATGAGTATGTGAAGGCAACCTAAAGGACACTTTTGCAGACGGGAAGGATGGACCGTTTTTGTGTCAATCGTCTTTGAAAAATACACGATCTTTGTGCTGCACACGAAAGGGAAAGGAAACGGCGATTTCTCCATTCCAAAACCCCCTCTCTCATCTTAGCAGTAGTGTTTCATCGATCGGACGCTTTGAGACGAATAACGTTTATTCCTCCGTTTCGGAGTTTCACGGCTGATTTTGTTTTTTTCCATCCGTAGTCATTCTTCTTCGTCGTGAGGAATTTTCTTTGGGTGAAATTCCAAGAGCCAGATTTATCGAGCCCAACTGCATAAAGTTGATCAGCAAGCTAGCTAGCTAGCCACCTAGCTAACATTCAGCTAGCCTACTTGCTAACTAGCTTACACAGCTAGTTGGGGAAGCCCAGTTTCTCAAACATTTTGGGCGTCGTTTTGCCATTGCACTGCAACTGGCTCTGGTTCTTTTCTCCTACACTGAAGACAGTATTTGCGGCGTGGTTTAGTGTGGTAAACCGGTTGTTGCCAGCTAGCGTGCTCGATATAGCTTGCTAGCTAATACCCTGCGTATTTAGCCTGGAAGCCAATTCAAGGCCTCACCCCAGCACCACCATTAGCTGCCACTACCACCACAGTCTTTGCATTGCCGTGCAGTGAGAGTTGACAGGTGAGTAAGAAACCATTATCAGACCAGTTTGTCGAAATTGACGTTATTGCAACAAATGCACGTGCAGGGCACGTCTTGTTGCTGTTCTGTAAACAGTCTAGTTAGCTTGCTGGCTAATGGTAGCCTGATTCAAAACGATGGGGGGTTGGGGAATCCGCGAAATCACGCCGGAGGTCGCCATCTTTCATTGGATGCTGCTGCAAGCCAGCTCGACTTGGCTGCTACTTTCTAGCGTAAGGCAACTCCAGTCGTGCCGTTCGTACGTCAGCTAGTCCTACGTCTTTAACGTTAGTGGTGAGAGTTTGCTTTTATTGTTCTTAAATCTTAGTTGGCTTGTAGTTCGCCCTCCTGACGCCTGCGTTGTGCTCAGTGTTAGCTGCTCGCCATGCATGGCCTTTGCCATGGGCATGGCATGTGAGCTGCAGTGTTTCTCGGCTGTGTCAGCTACTGAATACGTCTGCATTGCGTCTGTAGTCGAAGTTGCACCCGCTAACTAGTAAGTTCACCCAACCGGACCCGGTTCAAGTGTGTAAAGGACATTTTTGATTGAAGTTGGATTAAGGTGACAGCGGCGCAGCGCTCCGGGAGGACCTGGAGGATGCTGGCTGAACAGCCTCCTCTTCCCGTGGTGACTGACCGGCTAAAAATACGCGGTCGCTGGCCCACTATTGCATTCTTCACCGAAGGGGTTGAACCTCGGGGTTATTTTGGACCGACAGAAGAGCGTTAGCGGTGTAAATCAGCCCTTTTTTTGATTGTGCGGGGTGGAAGCTAGCTGGTCCACCGGCAGAGGAGGCGACGCAGCAAAGTGTGTTTTGGTTCAGGCCTGGTCCGGGTCCGGGTTTATACTGGAGACAGCAGGTCAGACTCCGATGCTAAGGCTGGCACTAGTGTTGTGAACTCACCCTGCATTGTAGCACATACATACCAAGATATGTATATTTTTAGTAGTTTAGATAGTATATTTTTCTGGAGGGCTGTGTAATCTATGTTTGTCCACAGGTGAGGCCTCTAACTGTCAGCATTTACATGGTTTGACTTCCTGTATCGGTAAACAACAGCAAATATCAGTGGGTAGGTTTGGGCTTTTTGAAGCAGAAGCTGTTTGCTCATGGGATTATGAATGACACACAGCGGGCCTCTTTGGTGACAGCCTACAGCCTGAAGCCTACACCTGTGAATCCAGGGGCCGGGTCGATAATCACATGTATTGAACGTATCGCTGCCATGGGGTGTAAAAGTCGTTCTGTTTGCGTTCCAGCAGCTATTCGCAAACACCTCTTGACATCTACTGTTTGTCACTCGCTACAGCTGTTTGGATAGCTTGACTAGGTTTGATGCAGCGTCTGTGTTTAGCCCAAGTCCTCACAATGGCATGACACACACACACACACACACACACACACACACACACACACACACAGTCACTCAGTCTTTGGGAATCAGTATGTGGATCAAAGGTCACCAGCTTTACAGCCATGCCATTCTTTTTCTGCTTTGTATGCAAACACAGCGAGGGCCCGTGTCAGATACAGGCCCTCGATTGTTGGGGGGGATTATCACCGCTTTACAAATGGCTCCCATCAGGGCAGAGAAGGGGGCGTGTCCAATCCTGTTTGGATTCTTTAAACAAAATAAAAGTTTTGCTGCTGATGTGATGTTTAGGTCAAACATGGTGATTGTAATCAACCGATCAGACGGCTGGTTTTGAGCTGTAGTAGTTTCATGATTTATTTATTTTTTGCCTTTATTTGACCGCTGACAGTAGAGAGAGACAGGAAAGACTGCGGGAGAGAGGAGGGATGTTCCTGGGTCGGACTCGAACCCAGGACGTCGCGGTTACACGGTACACGCCGTAGACCGCCGAGCCGCCAGGAGCTGTAGTGGTTTAAGATGAAAGTAGAAGGGGAGTCGTATTGAAGACTAGCAGGGTCATCACAGCAGCGTAGCTCCACGTCTCCGGTACTAAAAAAATAACCAGAATGGTGAAATCAGTCATGCAGCACTAACTCAGGCCTGGATGACTGGCAGCATCACACCTTCTTCCTCTCGGCGGGTCAGAGCTTCCTTCAAGAGACAATCCAGCATTTATTTGATCCGTCCACATTTTGACCATTTTGTGTGTGTTCACTTTTTTAAAGAATTTGATTGGAAGGTGGAGAGTGATCCTTCTGGTACTGTTACAACCCAAAATACAGGGTTTTAGTGTTAAAATTTACAGAACCATTATGTAATCTGTGACCTTTATCGACTAGGAACTGCAACAGCATTCATAAAACTTTTTATTTCCTCCTACACAAGTCTCTGACACGCCACCCCCCCATCCCCTTGAGCCTATGGTAGCTTGTAATTGACACAAACAATAAAGTCCCATTTTCACAGCGGAGGAGGAAGCTAGCTAATTGGAGTAGCGCTCCAGCGGGAGCGTCTGGGGAGGAGGTGGAAGTATCGCCACGCTGGAGACGGGGATCATAATACTGCTTTGTCATTGGCTTTTTTGGCTTGAGAACGAGGCTTTTTTTTTTTAGCCTCCGTGGCTGAAACAGTTGCACCGCCGGTGGCCGAGCCAGGAGTCTCATCACCGGGCCGAGTAACTGTTGAGTCACTGGTATTGATCATTAACCCTGTCAACCACCTGCTGATAGATTAAGGTTAGTGCTGTGGGGCGGGAACGTCTCACTTATTGGCCCTTTAAACCAGATCTGACCGCTCAGACAACACGCCTTGTAGTGAAGCACCCAGAGGCAACTTCATAATAAAAGCCCCCTGTTTGTTGTTGTTGTTGTTGTTCTCATAGGGAGACTGTGTTGATCGCTGTAGAGACAATGAGCAGGGAGGTCAGAGGTCGGCTACAGAGCAGCACCCCTGCAGCTGGTAGGGCTTCGGTGTCTTGCTCAAGGACACTTCAGCAGGGAGGGTGCCTGCTGAGTCTGGGGTTTGAACCTGTGTCCTGGGTGTTACAAGACTGTGTTTTACCTTTCACAATTAAAGCGTTGCTGTGGTGATGGGAAAACCTTGAAAAGGGGCAGGGGGATTCAAAAAAATAAATTCCAAGCCGTGGAAAATGGATCACCTGCATACAGCTTTGGAATTGTCATGGAAATGTGTTTTCATATATTCAGCCCGGCTGCTTGCTGATCCACTTCCCTTTTTGAGGAAGAAATGTCCTGATGGTATCGGTCCTAAGTGGTAGTTGGAGCCAGAAAGAAGACCTGGAATGAGAACAGACGCTGACAGATCCTGGTCCCGGACGTTGAGCTGTATGTCCTGGAGTAGTGTTGGAAAGCTCGTGGGGTTTGTTTGTGCCAGACGGTGCAGGAACCCCGTGTGTGTTGACAACATCAGATTACCACAATAAAAGACCTGTCAGGATCGCGTCTTTGCCGAGCACAATAGAGGTGCAGGAATGTGGCGTTTGTTCTTCCCGGTGTGGGAGCGTCGCTGGTAATCTGTCTAACCTAGTTAACGTGTGGTGGTGTCAGACTGCAGGTACATATTGATCCACATATTGATCCTATTTGACTTGTATGTGTCTCCTCGTCCCCTGTAGCCTCCCTGGTGACTCACTCACTTCTGTTAGCAGGAAACATTGACGGTTGATTTTTCACATCAGTTTTAATGGCTTCCCTGATTCCAGCTTAATGGATGTGTACTTCACTGACAGCTGCTGTACTGCAGTTTAATCAGACTTGTCTCTTCTACTTGTCTCATATTTCCACCCACCAAGCACAAAATGCTGGTAAAATTTGTCTTTGGTGGATACATTTCTGAAACGATAACACTTGAATGTTATATCCAGTTGTCTAAAATACTAGTAATTTAAATTATGTTGCACTTAACGATGAATTACAGAGTTTTAAGAGTTTTAACTTAAAACTGGTCTTGTGTTTCCATGTTTACTATTTGATTCTGCACACAAAACAGCATTGAAACGGGTAGGGTTGCATTTTGTATGAAACATATATAAATTATTTTGTCTGGTAAAAGTTCTTGGCAGGTGTGTGTGTGTGTGTATGTATATATATATGTATATATATGTATATTTTAAAGTCCTTGGCAGGTGATCCCAAACCCTCCACCCTTTGCAGCTTGCATGCATTGCGACCAGGCAGGCCGTACTGCAGTGGTCCCATGTTGATCCTTGAGTCTAACTAGTTTGTCCCCTCTCGCCTCCCGTAGCTTCCTTGGTGACACAGAGACTTCTCCCTGAGGAGCCAAGAAGCAGACGGCTCATGACTTCTGACCAGGACACGAAAGTTGTAGCTGAACCACAGGTGCAGCAAGTACAAGAGGCAAAAGAGAACTCTCATTTGGTAGGTGGTACACACACACACACACACACACACACACACACACACACACACACACACACACACACACACACACACACACACACACACACACACACACGCTGGGGTTTTGAGGTATTGAGCCTGAAATAGGTGAAAATGTGTGGGTTGTTTCGGGTGGGAGGCAGTGCTGTGATTGGCTGGCTGCACTAGAGGCCCCGCCCCTTCCCTACACCTATGATGATTGGTTGAGCTTTCTACACAACAGCCTGACTGATTGGTTCATTTCAGAGGTGGCATTTTTTTTCTGGATACAACTCGAGGAAAACAACAATATGTGAAGAAGGAACGTCAGAAACCATGAGAGACATTAGAGTCTCTAAAGATGGTGCCTTTTGAAATTGTTGTTTGGCTCCGCCCCTGCTGTGAGGGCCAGATGATGTCATGTGATGTCAGATGATGTCAAAATTTCACGGCTAATTTGCTGCAAAGTATTACCCTATGCAGGAAAAACCCTGTACACACACACAGTGGACTATCTGCACATCATTGAGGTTTCAGTCATTTAGCTGACACTCGTTGAATTGATCCAACAATGAAATAAACTTCAGGACTTGTCTGACTTGGTGAGCACTACATACACATGCACGTGGGCCTGCAGCAGGTTTCGGTTGATGTTCGCGGGTCGATATTTGTGAAGCAGATTTCATGCTGTCATGTGTAACTTTTTCTGGAGGTCTTCCGCTAGTTGGTGACTTGTTATATCGCCTTGTCAGGCCAGTGGGTTGTTTTGTGGTCGACAACTTTCAACACAGATATCTGACTCTGGACCGCAACGCCTCCAGGTCACTGGTAGTTTCACTTACGGTTTACATCCCCGGCATTCAGCTGATGCTCCTGTCAGAGTGATGTCAGATGAGTGCTACAGTAGAAACGGATTCAATACAAGAAACCACTAGTAAAGAGTACAGGGGACAGGTAACGACTAGTAGAGAGTACAGGGGACAGGTAACGACTAGTAGAGAGTACAGGGGACAGGTAACGACTAGTAGAGAGTACAGGGGGACAGGTAACGACTAGTAGAGAGTACAGGGGACAGGTAACGACTAGTAGAGAGTACAGGGGACAGGTAACGACTAGTAGAGAGTACAGGGGGACAGGTAACGACTAGTAGAGAGTACAGGGGACAGGTAACGACTAGTAGAGAGTACAGGGGGACAGGTAACGACTAGTAGAGAGTACAGGGGGACAGGTAACGACTAGTAGAGAGTACAGGGGGACAGGTAACGACTAGTAGAGAGTACAGGGGGACAGGTAACGACTAGTAGAGAGTACAGGGGGACGGGTAACGACTAGTAGAGAGTACAGGGGACAGGTAACGACTAGTAGAGAGTACAGGGGGACAGGTAACGACTAGTAGAGAGTACAGGGGGACGGGTAACGACTAGTAGAGAGTACAGGGGGACGGGTAACGACTAGTAGAGAGTACAGGGGACAGGTAACGACTAGTAGAGAGTACAGGGGACAGGTAACGACTAGTAGAGAGTACAGGGGGACAGGTAACGACTAGTAGAGAGTACAGGGGGACAGGTAACGACTAGTAGAGAGTACAGGGGACAGTAGAGAGTACAGGGGGACAGGTAACGACTAGTAGAGAGTACAGGGGGACAGGTAACGACTAGTAGAGAGTACAGGGGGACAGGTAACGACTAGTAGAGAGTACAGGGGACAGTAGAGAGTACAGGGGGACAGGTAACGACTAGTAGAGAGTACAGGGGGACAGGTAACGACTAGTAGAGAGTACAGGGGGACAGGTAACGACTAGTAGAGAGTACAGGGGACAGGTGTTTGTGTTCCAAGCAGGAAAACACTTCCTGTCTTACCACCCAGCTAGTTTTCTGGAGGACCTCCATGACCGTCGTCTACCTGCTGGGCTGGCTGGTGGCGTTGACCACGATAGCAGCTTTTCACCGGAGTTGATTTCCCACACTGATTATGTATAATAGAGAAGTGCTAGGTAAGGAAACAGGAGCCTGAAGAGGCAGAGAAAGGGGTGACCGCTACGTCTTGTAACCAAATAACCATGACCTGTTTTTATTTTTCCTTTTCCCCGAGTTTTGTTTTGGCCCTTGTTATTGATTATGGGCTTGACATTTCCCTCCTCGTCGGAGCGTGAAGGCCAGAAGTGAAAGTGGAGCAGTGGCTCTGAGGTGCAGCGGTGCGGCACGAGCCGGAGTCCGGACCTCGCGGGTTCACGGGGGTCTAGGCTCGAGGCTCCATGTCAAACCAAAGCTTCGACGGAGGTCTCGCCGGCACCGCGTCGAAGGAATGTGTTGTGGTGGAAAAACAGGATTTGTGCTCATCATTGCTCTCCAGTGAAACCGTCCCACACCAAGTTAGGTTGGAGGGTGAATCTCACATCCTGGTTTTTTGCAGATCTTTTCCTTTTAAATTGATTTCTGATTTCGTCTTGTTTTTAAAGCGCTTTATAATTAAATCGCACTCGGCTAGTTGAAGGAACGTGGGAGAAATCCTTTGGTGTTTATCCACGGTAAGCCAATAGAATCAATACTGGATGACGTCTAGGGGGTTAAAGCTGCTCAGCTGGCCGGGGGTGACGTCATCATCTCTGTTGTGGGGATGTAAACACAAAAGCCCTGCAGAGCTGTTCCCATACCTTGGTAGCGCTTCCCTCTTAATAGATGGGTTGAACTGAACGTAATAGCAGGTTGTCACCCGACTGTGCACGTGTGTTGTTAGCAGCAGTTTAGCGTATTATAATGATATCCTAATAGTGTGTACAGTCGTTGGAGCCAGAGGATTTGGGATGTAATAGGTTGGGGAAATTGACACCAGCTACCGGACAGATGCTGGTAAATATGAGGTTTTTACTCCTATCAGCCACTTGGCCGGACAGCAAAGCATCTCCTGGAGGTTTGTTTTGTATTTTAGAAAGTTAGTTATGGTTATAATAGTGAAACTAGATGATAAATGTTGGAATTTACCAACAAACTTTATATTTAGAGGCGTCAGTATAGCAGTAAAAGCATACTGTGTTGATATTTCAGTGTTTTGCATTAGCTATTAGTAGAGACAGGAAAGGTGAGACTGTTAAAGGACCGGCCGTGGTGACATCTGTCTCAACCATAGATGTTTAATTCACCTCTTTACCTGCTAAAGTGTTTATATCTAATACAGATTGAATTCTAGCTGTTGCTTTCCTCTGATTTACCGAAGACTGAGTTGTGACTCTGTAACGAGGAGGAAGACGTGTTCATCCAGGTGTGGCTGCAACAGGAAGAAGGCTGTAGATTTGGTTTGTCTGATCATGTTGATCAAGTTATTCTTGTTGGGAGTCTAAACCGTCTCACATCTGTCACCAGACAACTGAACGAGCACTTTTCATTTCCATCCGTTTTTTTTTTTTTTACCCCCCAACTCTGACCGACGTCATTGATTGTGTTTTGTATGGTGTGTCTGAAATGGTGGGTGGGAGTCCAGATGTAATCTTGGAGGTTTTATAACGGAGAGTAAAGAGTATTAAACTATTATCAGGAGCCACATGTGGAAAGGTCACATCAGGGTTGCATTCAGGGTCCGATGTTCCTGAGCGGTGTGGGTGTGAAATCGCTTGTTCAATGTGATAACTATTGGATGCAAGTCACTCAAGAATATCTGGCGGGTCATTGATCCACTTGTCCTCAGAAGTGTAGTCAATATAAATGGGTCGATGGAGGCTAAGTGGGTTTTGGTGGCAGTGTCTGAAATCCTCACCTGGTGAACACAAAAACATGACCAGCCATGAATGTTTCTTTCACCCTGCCCAGTCTCTGGTACCATGGATATTTTGACGGCCTTACAGGTGCTCGGTGTCACCACATGGTCATCATGTCAACCAACATCAGGCGTGTTAACCATCCACGTCGAGATGCTGCCGCTTTGTGTGGAGCAGCGCAACAGGCAGCCAATGAGCAGCCTTGTTGATGGTTGTTCTCGATTGCCTCACGGTCAGGGAGTGAGTACGGTGGCCAGCAGGGTAGAAGTTACCGTATATAATCAATTGTTATCTCAAAGTTACAGTGATCCTTATTTATCCACATCACAGAGAATTTACTGGCGTTTGGTGGTTTGGTAGATTCAGACCCTGTCCGGGGGCTTTGGCAGACCTTCAGGTTTGTCCACAAACGGTGTAAAGGTAAACGCTGTGTTCCTGTGTGGCTCCGCCTCTAGACAGCCTCCCCGCCGGGGTAATCCTACGTGCTATCCCCCCGTAGACCGTACGTACCGGTGGGTCTCCCGGGGAGCGCCGGAGCCCCGCAGAGCTTTGATTGACGGTAACGCATGAGAGGCGTTGGCTCTGAGACCTGCAGGGTGGGGCGCTACACCAGCCAAGTCCTGGTGCTGCATCCATCCCTGTTGTGGTCCTGGTTATGCTTCTAGTGTAGGCTGCGGTGATACTGAAATATCAGGACCGTGCTTATTTGAGTTTTAGTAAAAGATTTGGTTGGATTATACTGTGATTTTAAATTCCCCATGTTCTCCAGCGGTGACGGTAATTTTCTTGCTACATGAAGACAGGAAATTGAGTTGGATAAAGAGCAGGCCTACATCGGAGTCCTGGGGAAGCATCGTCATGTTCCCCCAATGGTTTTCAATCAACCTCTTTTGAGTAGGAAAGAATGTGGGAATTAAGGGGATGGTGAGTAAACGAACGGCCCGGAGGCAGAGAGAGAAATTGTGTTTCCCTGAGAGCGCCAAAATTAGGAAATGGAAAGAGCCTGCTGCCTTTTTCCAATGTCATTTACACATGCACAAGATTGGAAACAAGATTGGCAGCGAAGGGAGAGGGGGGGAGGAGGGGGGAGGCGAACTCCCCCGATGGACTCCAGTGGGCTAATTCTTCAGGCTATAGGTCTCATTCCATGGAGGGCTTAGTGGGAAACTGGAGAACCATCGTGGACCGGGCTGAATACCATGCACACTATCGCTGTCAGGGTTGAGGTCCTGCACTCTGAATACACCTGATCCAGAACGTCACAGCAGCAAGTCTGAAACTCATCCAGATTATTATTATTATTTCCTGGTTTTGAAAAGGAATTGCACAAGAGATGTTGTTCAATCCAAATATCATCATCAGTATCATTTGACCTTTCGCCCAGCCGCCCTCGTCGTCATCAACACACCAGAATCCAGGTAGAAGTCTGGAAGTTCAAAATGAAAAAATGTGTCTGAACCATCTGGAAGTGAATTGAAACAGCAACCCAGATAATGATGAGAGGGGTTTTGTCCCCAGCATTTCCTCCACAGTTCAGACTGAAGGAGCTGGTAGGGCTGGTAGTGTGTAACGTGATTTAAGGTGACACAATCAATAACCAGAGAATATCTCCCTATTGGCAATATTGAAACATTTGACTGAAAGTGGTGAAGATGCTGTAGAAGAGCAGTAAAGTAACAGGATTGACGAGACAAATGACTCGTACTTGTGTAATCATCATGGTAACGATATCGAGGATCATAACTGGGATCTTTTTCGTCTTAATCATGCAGAAAATAAATTGAAAGCTAATTGACCCCCCAACCGTGATGGATGCCATGGCAACAGGCCGTGTCACGCCTCCGTATGGTCGCCCCCATCTTAAATCGTACCACCGTGTTGGGGATATATTCTCATCACCCTCAACCTTTTGATGACGGTGCTGTGGACCAAGCGTTTTCCAGCGCTCCCGATTCATTTGACTCAGCACTCGTCCGCCCGGCTGTCAGGGAGAAGACGGACGGACGGACGGGTCGGTCCACATTCAGCTGTTTTGTTTTCCTCCCTGAAGGACTGGTGTGTGTGGAGCATCTCCCTCCCCCGTCAGACGCCGCGGGGCGATAAACCCACCGCGCCGTCTGCCCTCTGATGACACCGACAATAACTCGCCGCTGTCAACCATTCAGGATGAATCACATCCTCCCCGTCTCCTCCCGGAATACTCCCCGGGTCGGGGGAGACGGCGAGCCTCTTCCTCGTCTGTGAAGGGAGGGAACTTTTTTTTTTTTTTTTTTTTTTTAAATCCTGAAAGGTCAAGCGGACCCGGAGCGTTGTACACAGCCGGTGACGTCAGCAGCTGTTGCCATGGCAGCCAGGTTGGACGCAAGTGAGGAGGGTTTTACATTAGTGCAGGGCTGGATTATCAGGAGGGGAGGGAGCGTGCACGCGCAACACGTGCACGCTCCCTCCCCTGCCTCTTTGCATGTTTTGTGTATCTTCGTATCTCTCTCTGTGTCCACGTCCAGCCTGTCTGTCTGTCTGTCTGTCTGTCTGTCTGTCTGTCTGTCTGTCTGTCTGTCTGTCTGTCTGTCTCTCTCTCTGTTTGTCTCTCTATCTGTCTCTGTCTGTCTGTTCTGTCTGTCTGTCTCTCTGTCTGTCTCTCTGTCTGTCTCTCTGTCTGTCTCTCTGTGTCCACGTCCAGCCTGTCTGTCTGTCTGTCTGTCTGTCTGTCTGTCTGTCTGTCTGTCTGTCTGTCTGTCTGTCTGTCTGTCTGCCTGTCTCTCTCTCTCTCTGTTTGTCTCTCTATCTGTCTCTGTCTGTCTGTCCTGTCTGTCTGTCTCTCTGTCTGTCTCTCTGTCTGTCTCTCTGTCTGTCTCTCTGTGTCCACGTCCAGCCTGTCTGTCTGTCTGTCTGTCTGTCTGTCTGTCTGTCTGTCTGTCTGTCTGTCTGTCTGTCTGTCTGTCTGTCTGTCTGTCTCTTTGTCCTGTCTGTCTCTCTCTCTCTGTCTCTCTCTCTCTGTCTGTCTCTCTGTCTGTCTGTCTGTCTCTCTGTCTGTCTGCCCGACACGCCCCACTGATCTGTTAATGCAGCGTTTGTGAAATGCGACCCAGGACGGCCGTCTCTCTGCTCGTCATGTATCACCCTCCTCACCCTCCTCCCCCTCCTCCCCCTCTTCCCTCCCTCCTCTACTCCCCCTCTCATTTCTCTCTCTGACTCGTCTCTCCCTCTCTTTCCAACTTGCCGCTCACCTGAAGGGAATCGGAAGCAAGAAAGCGTTTTACTTCAACGTGTTAGTTTATAATGTTGAGTCCAGGGAGGATGTGGTTACTGAGCACACGGATCACCGGCGCGGGCTGCGGTCGAGTTCAGGTGTGCAACTCAACACACCTTCAATGGCCTCGGCGCTTCACCGGAGAGTGACTCAGAGGGCAGCGGAGGCTCAACAAAAGCAATGACGACTGCTGAGCGAAAACCAGCGGGCCAATGAGCTTCCGCCACGTCAGCAGCCACCCCCCTCCCCTCCCCTCCCCCTCCTCCCCTCCCCCTCCCCCTCCTCCCCCCCTCCCCTCCCGGTGCTGTCATCAGATTTGCCGAGTCCACGGCGATCCAGCGGCTCGCCGAGAGCCGAGTCTGACAGGTCCGGACCGAGACCGAGGCTGAGGTTAGATGTTAACAGCGTTTGCTCGGGGGGGCGTCGGGGCGTCGGCCGCGGCGGGTTAAGCCGAGAGTTATGTCTTGACGCGCCCAGCAACAGACGGGAGTTTTTTCCCGCGGAGGTGCTTTAGCGTCGGCGTTCGTTCGTCATGGATCGGATGCACCGGAGCCTCCTCCCTCCGCCGGCGGGAGGCGCCGGGCCGGCCATCCCTCAGGACTTCAACGAGATGCTGGCGCTCACCGCAGCCCTGGGTTACAGCCTGTTGGCCTGTGAGACCTGCGTGTTGAACTGGCAGACCGGGTGCCTTGATGCTGTGAGTATGGCGGGTGGCGGCGGGTGGCGAGACGTCACGGGCCTGGTCCACGTCGATCTGAGGCGTCACCCTGGCAGACAGAAGACATGACAGATGGGTCTTTGTTTGTTTTTTGTTTTTTTGTGTTGCTCAACCTCATAAAACTGAGAGATGTTTGTGTATATATATTTAAAGAATTTAATTATATCTTGGGGTTATTGGGGGAAGGAAGTCAGCCACTGTCAACTAACATCAACACATTCCACGCTCCGCAACTTGGACCAGCGCTACCATTATTAGTTTAATTTGCACAATGACAAAACCTTGATGAAATGGTGACTAAAACAACGTACTTGTTCCTGCAAAGAGTCTGATGATGATGATGATGATGATGAAGTGTAGTTTGGTTCCCCTGACAGTCGGCCTGGCTGTAAAGGAACTCGCTTGTTCTGCACTTTGAGTTTGGTTTGTTTAAATGATTTTTTTCTTGCTGTCTGACTTGTCTCTTATTAACTAGGTTGATTTAGCTTGAGAAACCAGACTCCCTTTTGCTGTTCTCACTAAGCTCAGAGTCTATTGTCCTGTAACAACTGTTGAGAGTTCAGACGGGCTGTTCTGTTCTGCTCAGATTACTTGAGCCTCAAGTTTTAGTTTGCAGTGAAATAAGTTAAAAAAGAGAAGTGGTGAAAACTCAGACTATGATAAGAGCCGGGGGGGAATAACATTTGTGGTTGAGATGATAAAAAAACAAAAACAGAAAAAACCAAGACATATGACAGTAACATGAAGCCAAGCAACTGCTGAGGTCTCCTTGTGCTGGTCTCCAACTGGATCAGCCTCAGTAATACAGCAGATTCACTGTAGAAGTCTGGATGGTACAATTGGTAATGGGGTCACAGACCACACTGACCTGCTATGGCTTCCTAGTTGTCCTGTTAACCAAAGGATGATGAAACTTTAATTCATGCAACATCAACAGGCAACCTGATGCTCGTTGGTCGCAGTGTCGCGTTTGACCAGCAGGTTTAGCAGTTGGACCCTCAACAGTGTTCAACACGGCTTTGGCTCACTGGAAATAAGTGCATATATAAGAGGGTTTTGCAGTGAAGGGGGGGTGTTTTGTCATAGCAGCTATCTATCGGGGAAACCCTGAGCATCTGGCGCCAGGCTTCATATTAAATTGCCAAATATCAAGGTAAATTAAATTGGCAATTTCCACTGGTGATGTAAAGAATTCCCCTTGTACCACTTTTGATGTGTTCTGAGGCTTCAGCAGCTACACACACATCACCCTGCATGCTGTTTTAATAGTAGACATGCTGCAGTGACTTGCAGCCGGAGAGCTGGCCAGGCCGTCGGGGCGCTGACAGCTTTGAAGAAGGCCGACCTCCTCAGTGCCAGCTTGCATACAAGCAACTGAAGGGCTGATGTGACTTTACTTTCCAATGACGGGCGTCTATGTCACTATCCACTCTTCTGATGCTGATGACTCACAATTACAATCAATTGTACGATGTCTTGATGACATTGTGGTTCATTGCAGACATAATGACAACTCTGACCAGACTTCTCATCGTTCTGTTCACAGGAATCCGCCAAGGTTTCGGACCTCAACCCCAATGCGAAAGCATGGGCCAACCACATGTTTAGCCTGGACCCCAGCGGGAGCACCAACACCACACCTGCTGCCCTCCAGCCATGGAAGCAAGGCTGCAATAGTTCGGCCGACCCCGGCCCAGAAGGTCAGTCAGCCAGTCAGGATGGGAAACTCACTGTCCCGTTTAGACTCGGCATCATGATGCATCCTGGGGGATCGGAGTGTGTTCAGATAGACCAAAAACACAAAAACAATCCAGGTGTAAATGTATGAAGATGCATTGAACATCTGGTCACCCAGTCCATCTCCTGGTGGTCAGAAACACATGGCTACATTCACAACAAAGTGTAAATGAAATGTGTCTCCAGTCTACATACAAGTACATACAAATACATACAAGTACATAAGTACAAAGTAAACAGAAATAAAGTTTTCTGATCTAACCAGGAAGCAGACAGACAGCAGGTGGCTCACACATTGAGATACTTGTCAAGATGGACTGTCAGGATATTCGTTGTTGGAACGAGACAGATGAGTTTTAACGGGTGTATCATTACAGGAGGAAGTCATGTGCATGTTTTGCAAGGGAAAGACACAATCAGGTTACGAGACTGGTTTTAATTTCAGCTGTAAAGGGGCAACGTGTCAACCAGCCACAGTGGCTGATGGACACCAGCATCTGTCCACTACTTCTCTCTTCGATTTTGATATAAATACGAACATCTTGACTACAGAAAGTTATGTTACGTGGCTTATGAGGTATACACAACCGCTGGACTGAAACTCAAGTGTTGCTCACCTCAGCGGTGGTTGTTACTCGCCTCCACTTTCCACGCCTCATGTTTTCCAGGCAGTCCAGGGGTTTGAACCTCCTGTAGCTCGGTAGCTGCCACCGTCCCGTCTCCATCCTTCGTCACGTCGAGGCACCTCTTCAATCATTCATACTCAATTTAGTAGGAGCTATGAATATTCCACCCGCCGCCCCCGCTCCCTCCACACAAATGAACGTAATCACTCACTTTAATGTGCTCGAGACCCAGCCAAGTATAGCCGCCGCGGACGCAACAAGGATATGGTGCTGAAACAGAAATTATTGATTAGTCTGCGTTTGACTCAAATTGACACCTCGGCCTGTTTCGTCTCCTAAGTCTGCGGTGATATTTGTGGAGAATGTATTACGGGAGAGCGCTGATTAAATATAGTCTGGTCACCCTCTTACTGACTCTTGTGTTTCCTTTGCTGTCAGGAAGGAAACACTTTTTTTTGTTCCACTAGCCACAGTGTCTGGTTCCTCATGAAATTCAACCAATCACTTTTGGACCAGCTTACTGAATCGGGCCAGAATAGGACCTCAGTATGATCCCCACCCTGACTGAGCAGTCGCCTAGAATGGAAATGAAACTACAGTGTTGAGAGGTTATGGGGGGGGGGGGGGTGTTAATTCAACTACCCACGTGATATGAAAACAGTAACACCCCTGCTCCTGTTCTTACATTTAAACCAGGTTTCTATAAAGCTGATAACTGCAGTTCAGTAGCAAATTAATGAACTTTCATGAACTGGCTACAGGATGAATCACTACTGTGTTATATAATCATCAATAGAGCAAAACAAATGTATTCATATGAAAATGTCACCGATTATTACTTTATTCTGAATAGTTTCATTCAAAGCATCATACAGACTTGGTCCCTCCCCCTGTGTGGTTGTTTCAGGCTATGAAGCCAGTGAGGACAAGGCTTACAAGGAGCCCCTACTAACCGACCCGGATGAGCCTCCACCGGTCCCAGTGATGCTGGCCGAACCGGCCCCCCTGGCCTCCGTCACCCTGGAGTGCTCCGAGCCGGCCTACACCGAGTACCCGGAGCCTGGGCAGGACGCCACCCATACAGGTGACCTGATGCTTGGTTGGTTGTAGGAGGAGGGTGTTGGTTGGTTTCTCTCAACCATGAGTCATGTGGGTATTCAGGGTTTCAGTCCAACCAAACAGAATTGCACCCCTTCAAATCAGAGAGAGGGCAGGTAATCGGTGAAGTTATCCGGTGTAGTGATTGGTTGGAATGAACACCTGCAGACTCGTGGTCCTCGACGACACGTGGAACCACTGTAGATTATTTCCTGTTGGAAGTACAGGGCATGAGATGTTTCTGACCACTGGCTGGTCAGTTAAAAAATACACTATTTTGATTTTACATTTTCATTAGTGTTCAGAATTGACAAGCACCTCCAGGTGAGGTTGTGTTATCTGCAGAATGGACTTCATAACTGGAGATTATTCCTCTGGAGGTAAAGGAATAGTTCAACCGGGTTTTCTAATTGAATGTTTCTGGTCTCAAGGAGGCTGTTGGGTTTCAGGTTGCTAAAGGGATTGGGGAAAGTAATGTTAAAAGGTAAGCTGGTCATCTCTGTAACGGTGGAACTGCTGTTGAGTGATTCTGCCAATATTGTCCCTTTTATTTCGCTGTGTAAGTCTTTGTTGTTGTTGGACGTTAAATTGCATCATATGGTTAAAAGCTGCACTCTGTCTGCAGTAGCATAAGTCACTGTCTGGAGGCGTGCGGTGACTGTTTAAGAGCTGTTTGGGACGTCCTGTTTTTTATTGTGCTGTTAAAACTTAATTGACCCGAGCCAAACACCGTCTATGATGAAACATTGATCTCCAAATACCCTCTGCCTGAAAGGAACGTTAGCAAAAACAACAGAGCTGCAGGGAAGCCGAGCGTTAAGAGAAGTACCGTCACCTAACTGAAGTTCCCGCATGACCCAGAGTCCCTGAAGTATCTCCGGGGGCCGATCTGGCTGTCCTACCTGAAATTCATCTTTTCACCTGCTTCCAGTTGTATATGAGTCAGCTGATTTCTGCTCAGTAATCCAATAATGTCATTCAGCCAAACATTTCACTTCTGAGTGATCTCTGTCATCAAGGTTTAGTGGTTAATCAGGTTGCACTGCAGTTTACCAATACACTACTACCCCCCCCCCCCCCCCCTGTCAGCAGGTGGCGACCCCCAGCCGGAGAACCCCCAGGAGGGCCTGAGGGAGCATCTGAAGAAGACCCTGGAGTTTTGTCTATCCCGGTGAGTTTTAACTTGATGCTTACACCAGCAGTCATGGAAAACCTGGAGAGAAAAAAATCATGGAATTCCAAAATTGTGTTTCCCGGGCCAGGAAAATCAAAATGGGACTGTCACAGACACTTTTCCATGACAATTCAATTCCAGTGAAATGTTGGCTGCTTGTTGATCCACTTCCCTTTTTTGAGGAATAAAAACCCAGATGAGAAATGTCCTGATATTATCGGACCTGGGACATTTTAGATCAGATAGTCAGTTTGAAGCATAGACTCGGACAAATCATCACGCGTGGAAATTGTGCTGTCATGGAATAGTCTTGAGAAAAATCATGGAATTTGATTGGCAAAAAAGCTGTAGGTCCAGTTTGACTTGACGCCCGAGGTGCTGGTCTGGGTTTCTGCTGGGCTGCAAGGTGCTTTACCTAAAACGAAGGACAGGAAAATGTGAAGTGTCATTTAATAGCTGTAAAATAAAGAGGATCCAGTCTGTTAAGCGCTTGGCATTTTGTCAACACTGGACTTAAGTTCCTGGAGTTTGTCATTTTGTACAAAAAAATCCTCTTCCATGTGCAGCTGCCAGTTGTCTCAAATGGTGGCTATCTCATTTTGAAACCAAACTCTGCAGCGGTGTACGGTTTCCCCCCGCGACGTGACACATGTCTGAAGGGGAAAACAACGAGACCTCAGAACGCCCAGTTATCCCTTTTTTTAATTTACAGCGGAAACCGGCGAGACGCAGTAATGCTGCCGTCCCCGCCTCGCGCTCCCAGGATTCATCGCTCAGCAGCTGCTACACACTTGTTAATGGAGAGGCGCACTTGAAACGCAGCGCTGACAAGAGGAATAGTCGCTCTTAACAGGTCGTTAAAGAACGCCGAGACCAGAGAAGAAGACACTATGAAACTTCATCACTGTCCTGAAAATCATTTGGCACAATTTATGTCTGTTTATTGATTATTATTGAATTAAATAATGGAAAGATTTGTGGAAATGTAGCGCCAGGAATTCTGGCCCCAGATGGCAGTGAGAGGTAACTTGTTTTGAATAGTTCAAAACTCAGAAATGATGTAAGTTTATCGGTGAACTGTGCACTCCGACCTTCTTGGTGTCTGGTGGGGTGACGAGGTTCAGCCGTCGCTGGAGACTCCAGCTTTCTCTGGGCGGAGAGATCGCTGCTGTTTTGGATTTCAGTCTTAGGTTTCGAGTCGTCACTTCATGTGTGTGGAGAAGGTTTCCCGTCAGTGGTGATACCGACTGTTGCAGGTCCTCATCGTGCTTTAGGCTGATATTACATGTGTTTTACGTAAACATCTTGCCTAGTGCAGCTTCAACTATGAAGCTTCATACCTGGGCTGTGATTTTGCACACATCTCGTATTTTAGATAATGTCACTAAGGGAGAATGTTCTTCATCGGTTAGTTTACCTGGACCGCTGTACAGTGACGTACAGTAAAACATATATAGACTCGTATGATTGAGGCAACACGTACTCTTTCATTATGTACGTAAAATGCACGATTCTTCAATGTGCATTTGCAATACGTGACTAGCTGTTTGCTATCGATCAGCTAGCATTGACCAAACCTAATGCTACTGTTGTCCATGGGGGAGATGAGGCAGCTGATCATCTAGGAGCTGAGATCACTTCACTGATGTGTTATTGCCACAAATGTGCCGTTGGACTGAACACAATCTGTACTTTTTTTTGTTGTTGATAGTGATCGAGCATCGCCCATGCTGTCTCTCTCTCTCTCCTCTCTCTCTCTCTCTCTCTCTCTCTCTCTCTCTCTCTCTCTCTCTCTCTCTCTCTCTCTCGTGTCCCCGTGGGCGTCAGGCGTGGTCTGAATGAAAGCCTTATTTCATACTGTCCAGAATGCCTCTGTGGTGCTGCCGGTGGTTTAGCTGCTGGCTGGGAGGGAATCAAGATGCAGAGGATTGACTTCTCTCGTTCCTCCTGTTTATCGACTCGACGGAGTGTAACTTTACTGTCTGTTTTTACACCCTAACTTTTGTTGCATCCACCGTCCAAAACAGTGGAATCCGAGAGGTGGTAGAACAGAAGGGCGGCGGCAGGAATCACCAAACGGGTTGAGAAAGAAACACTTTGCCCTCCAGCAAACTCGTCAAACTGTCCTGTGAGCAGCTCAGCGTTGAGTAGCTGTGGTTTTACTGGGTTTCTACCAGGTGTGAACACGTGTAACTGAATGAGTAGCAACTTGATCTGGACTCATAAAGGTTAAATTTAACTGCCACGTGGTTGGGAGGATGCAGGTTTCCATCTGAGCAACACTCATTGACTGCCTCCTCCTCATCCCCCCTCTCACCTTCCTCCTCCTCCTCCTCCTCTTCCTCCTCTGTGTGACCTCCAGGGAGAATCTGGCCAGCGACATGTACCTCATCTCCCAGATGGACAGTGACCAGTACGTGCCAATCGTGACGGTGGCCAACCTGGACCACGTCAAGAAGCTCAGCACCGACGTGGAGCTGATCGTGGACATTTTGCGATGTGAGTGACCTCCTCCAGGGGTGTTGAACGAACTCGATGGTGACGTGTTGAAGTGAAGTCAGGATTAGGAAATTTATTTTGTCCATCAGCTGCAGAAGCTACTAGATGCCAAAATTCACCAGCCAGCTCAGAACAGGACATTGGATTGGTAGTTGCTTACCTGCCAAAGACGCTGGTGGAGAAGACAAACTCAGGAGCCGCGATGGCATTTTATCACCGCCTGGCTCGTGTTAATTTCCCATGAGTGTTTTTTAAGTGCATCCAGTTTTACCTGCTCGTTGGTTTGATTTATACTCGCCTCCTTAATCCACTACAGTGTGTAGTTAAATTAATCTTACTTGGCCGGACGCTGCGGGGTTGTTTTATGGTTCGGCTTTAAATGTGAACCCTGCGGAGACACTGTAGGTTGTTGGTGTTGTGCTTTAGGCCACAGTTATTAGTGTTGGTCACCTAAATGCCTGAAATCTATGAAACAAAAATGGTTAAATTCTTATTCAGAGCAACTTACAATGCAACAATAGATGGAGCGATCATGTATAATGGAGAATTGCTTGGTAAAGACACAAGAGCCAAATGGGGAAATGTGAGGTCTTCAATTGAGAAGTTACCGTTGATTGTTAATACTGCAACCTCATTTCTCCGTGGCTTCCTCCAGCTCTGCCATTGGTCCAGGTGGATGAGAAGGGGGAGAAGGTGCGGCCCAATCAGAACCGCTGCATCGTCATCCTCAGAGAGGTTCCTGAGAGCACCCCCATAGAGGTCAGTGGACCGGCCTGAAGCTGGCTCAACACCGGGCACCACTAAAACCACAAGATCATACTTGGCTTGTTTACTGTTAGTTTGGTGTAGAAAAAAACAAGGGTTCAAAAAGGTGCAACAGATCCATAAGCTCATAGAAAAGACAGTCTAGGATCAATACATGCTAAATTCAGCCATGTTTCGTCCTCAATTGGTCTTGGTGATGCATATCGTTTCTATGGAGACAATTTAATTCGTTTTTCAACCATATATGACTGAAGACCAGTTGCGGTCCCAGGTTGCTGGGTAAACAACAGCAGGGAGGCCGCCCGTCACTCGAGGCCTCCTGTTAGCAGCATCGATCCTGCTGAAGTGTACTTGGCCAGGAGGCTGAATCCATAGCAGCTCCAGGAGTCTGATCATTAAAGGAGCCGCTGATTCAAACGGCTCTGAACCTGCACTGGTCCTGTCAGAATAACATGGACCTGCAGCTACAGACTTGGGATGATTTCTTAAGCTCACAGTCGGGTTGTTAATCCTGCTAGTCCTGACTTGTCATGCTAGATTGGGTGGGTTTATGCCGACAAGTCAGTCGTCCCACTTTTCAAACCAAATTAAAACGACACAGCGATCCCTCTCCATCCTTGTTCTGCTCACCAGGATGAAAAGATGGCCGTTATGTTTTCAAGAGAGAGTCAATTAAAAACCATTGAAATGGTCAATTAAAGCAGGTTGTGTGTGTCCCTCAACAGTAGATGGCACGTCTTTAAATTCACCATCACTTTTAAGCACTAAAAATGCAGTCCATACCCTTTTTAACATCAGAAATCAAAACAAAGGCATTTGATTTTCTGAGTCATGAAAAATGTTTTACATCTCCATCATTTTTGGACTGCGACTCCAAACCAGTTAGTCTGTTTTTGTCAAGTAAAACTAACAGATTAAATCTTGTTCTGTTTAATGTTTTTGGTGCATCCATGATTAAAATCACTTTATCTCCTGTTCTGTTTTGAAGGAGGTTGAGGCTCTTTTCAAAGGGGACAATTTACCCAAGTTCATCAACTGTGAGTTTGCCTACAACGACAACTGGTTCATCACCTTTGAGTCGGAGGCAGATGCACAGCAGGTGAGGAAACGTCTGGAAAGATAATACCTTATACTTCCTCTTACCTCCTCTGACCCCTGATGCACTCCCCCCCCCCCCCCCGATCAGGTTTCTGCCTTTTCTCTCCGACTATATTCTTAATATTGATTGCTTTAGTGTTGTCCATTTAAGAATTGAAAGATGAGAGCGCTAGCTAAATGCCTGAAAATGTTAAATTAAATGAGATTTAAATTCAGAGTGTGTCTAACGTTGTGCTGTCACCTCCCTTGTTAAGGCATATCAGTATCTCCGTGAGGAGGTGAAGACCTTCCAAGGGAAGCCAATTAAGGTGGGTGTGATGTTCTGTGTTAGATGGTGTGTGGAAAACCAAAAAAACGATGTAATGCAGTAACAACTTCCTCTGTCTTCTAGACGTAAAATGTTTAGATTCCATATCAACACAAAATATGAAAATAAATATAACTTAACCTTATACAATACGATCGATTTTCGACCTTGAGCAACTGCCACTAGGTCATCAAAGTTTTCATCTATGCCATGTGTATAGACTCTCCACCTCATGGTATTATTTTGCTGGTGGTTCAATATATTGCTTTGTCCATTTTATCTCATTTGAACATTTTTGGAAGTTTTCCTTGAAGACCGACTGAAACAAAAGTCTTGAAAGTTGAATTTCATTAGTGAACAGGACATAAACAGCCTCCCTCATACAGACTGAAGCACACAGCAACACATTGAGGTTTTCGGTAGAGAAGCCTAAGTGGTGCGTTGAGTGGTCATGTGACATCACACGTTGAAGTACTTCCACTACGAGAAGCCCCTTTAACACCTAGCAGAGCTTCCTTGACTCCGGTTCACTTTGCAGCCCGACTGCACACAGATGTAGGAAGTTGAATCTACAGATGCGAGGATCTAGTTGTCCCTGTACCGTGTGTGTGTGTTAGTATGTTAGTAAGTTGTTCAAATGTCCCGGCAACAACTTCCTGTCCCGCCTCTTCTACCAGGCGCGGATAAAGGCGAAGGCAATCGCTATCAACACTTTCATGCCAAAGAACGGTTACCGGCCGGTGGAGGTGAACCCGTACGCCCAGCAGCGCTACACGTCCTACTACATCCCGCCGGTGTACAGCCCGCAGCAGCAGTTCCCCCTGTACAGCCTCATCACGCCGCAGGCCTGGTCCGCCACGCACAGCTTCATCGACCCCACGCTGGTAAGAGGACCTGCCGGCGTCGGCTTGTTGTGTCAGGAACAGTAAAGATGGAGCTGTTCAGAAATGTTACAAATTCATCTAATCGTCTCATTTTAAGGCCTTAAAGTGTTAAAATGTCTTGCATACTTTTTCACCATGTAGTGACAGGCGTGTTGTTTTATTTTCTTATTGGTATTGAAAGATTATTTTGCATTTGGTGATTTTAAAAAAAGTTGGAAAGTAAGGCGAACAAAATAAGCCAAAAGTTGTGACTGGGACCAGCAGTAGTTTTATTTCATAGTTAGCTGAACCTTTGACCCACATGCATGTCGACAGGGTTACTACAATACACCAGACACATTCTGCTGTCATGACATCTGTTTTATTAACACAGTTGGACGTCGAGTCCCTCAACAATTAATATCTGTGTCCATTTTCTTAAACTGCCAATTTAGTTTTGTGGCGTTCGTCATCTCTGTTTTGTTTCTGTAATCTGGTTGAATTGGTCTTAATTTAATTACCAGGAGCGTTTAAAAGGTCTTAAGTCTTAAATTAAAACCAAGTTACAGAAGAGCAAAACAACAAAACATAAATATATTATAGTTATTGAAGAATTCCCTTTAGCTTTGGGACGAGACGAGGAAGGAAGAGGCTTGATGAGTTGAAGAGATCTTATGAAAGTGTCGTCATTCTGTCAAGGATTTAAGTTTCTTACTGTCCTTTTTAAAGTACCATCATTTTAGTTAAGTGTTACTATTATGTTTTCATAGTGGGTTTGAAATTGTGGAACAAACTACTTTATTTCTCAGTACAAAAGAAGTTGTGTGACCATTGAATGAAGCAACGAAACTACGAGCTGTTCATCATGAGGTTTGTCCTGCAGGTGAAAGGCTGACGTCTCTCCTCTCTGTTCACCAGGTCACTCCATTTCACAACACCCAGTTCATCAACGGGTTCACCACGTCACACAGTTTTAAACCAGCGTCGTCCCCGCTCACCGTCAGACACTACTCGCCCAGGAACAGGTTGGTAATGTTCTCAGCGGCAGGGTGGCCTGCTGGTGAGGGAGGTTGTCCCGTAACACGAAGGTCGCCGGTTCGATCGTGTCCTCTCGAAAAGCAACACCTGCCCACTCATGTTGTGAACTGCTCTGGATACGAAAGCCAGTTCAAAACACGTGTGAATGTCGCCGGCAGCGCAACGTCACCGTTGACCTGTCACAGTCACAGGTGGTCACAGCTAAACATGTTGTTGTTTGTCCACCTGTCAGAGCAGCTGGTGGTTAACCTCCCACGCTGGCTGGAACAGATCGTCAGGGTGGGGCGTCGTGAAACAACTCTCTGGTCTCAAGTGCATGCTGGTGTTTTGGTGCTGTTGACTCTACGGTCATACGGTGCATTTAATCTGCTCCATGTGAGGTTCCTGGTGAAGTGGTATGGCAGTCCTGTGTTGTTCAGCTGTCTCCGAAGGTTAACCGAGTTCCTGTTCCTCAAGGGTCTGCAGGTCCTGGAAGGTCATTAAATGAACTCAAAGACTGACAAACTGAAATATGGCGTTTTAAATGTTTCTTGGTGCCGGATCATCCAGACCAACTATATGTGCTTAGAGCTTCAATCAGTCTTTATATTTCGTTTTGACTTTGTAAAAGGTCTTAAAGTCTTAAATGTAACTGCAGGTGAAACTCCGTCTTGGTAAATGACAGCTGTTCTGGTTGTTCCAGGAACCACAGTAAACCCCCCCTGAGGCCGACCATCTCCACCGCGGACCGCAGCTCCGGGCTCCTGGACAGCCCGGGCCTCTTCCCCAGCTTCCCCAGCGAGAGGCTCCTGAACGGGGTCCGCAGCAGCCCCCCGACGCGACTCCCCAGCAGCCAGCCCAGAGCCCGGTTACCCTCCACCGTGGCCTTCCCTCGGAGGGACGGCGTGGGCACAGGACGCGTGGCCGAGCCCATCACCACAGACTACTCCCTGGGCATGGGCCGAGGAAGGTGGGTACCATGACGCCTACTGGCCCCCTGCGGTCAATACTGGTACTATCCTGTACCTGTACTGGCCCCCTGCGGTGAATACTGGTACTATCCTGTACCTGTACTGGCCCACCGTGGCTATGGGACACAATCACCGATAGGGCTGCACCATTATGGCAGAAATGCTGATTATTTTGCTAATTTGCTATTTATTATTGTGATTAATTCATAATTATTTTATTGCACTTTTGCACCTTAAAATATTTTTTACTTACTTCCTTTTTCCAGTGTAGTATTTCTGCCTAGAACGTCTAGTTTCACTCATGTTGTCTGAATTTACACAATTAAAGTCATTATTTTGGGGCGCATGTGCCCAGTATCTGTCCTTGAAGTGTATTTAAAAAAAATATATATATATATTCTGAACATTTTTAAGTTAGTTATTTTTGATTCTCATGTATTGTTAATTTGGTTTTTGAAAAAAATATATACATTTTTTTTCTTCCCCATTTCAAATCCTGCACGGTGAAGGCTTCAAGTAGAATGACTGTAAATTGAAGGTGTTTTTTCTTTCTTCTTCTAGGAAAAAGAGGGAAGAAAAGTTTACAGTAAGTAGTTTTTATATATCCATGTTGTCTCTTATTCTGTATCTTTCTATCTTGATTATCTCTTATTGATCTGTCCTATCTTATTTCTCCCTTTCCATCGTATTGATCTGTATCTAAATCAAACACAGCCAGACTATTCTTATCCTCCTGGGGGGGGGTGGTGGGTCTAAGACCTAGCAGAGCCGGTGGCCCGTTGACGTCTGATTGCCTTTCAGTGTTGCTGTGGTTTGTGTTTGCTGAGTGTTTCATCTTGAGCTGGTGTGTGTTGTGCTGACGGTGTGTTTGATGCCGTCCTGCCAGAGAGCAACGCCCCAGTCGCCGCCGCCTCCCAAGCCCCCGTCTCCGAGCTTCGAGCTGGGCCTCTCCAGCTTCCCCCCCCTGCCCGGGGCGGCCGGCCAGCTCAAGACCGACGACGTGTTTGACAACCGGCTGGCCAGCAGCATCGTCCTGGGGCCCGCCAAGGAACGGGTAGGGAGTCTTCATGGTTACGCATGTATATAAGGATGTGTATAAGGATGTGTATAAGGATGTGTATAAGGATGTGTATAAGGATGTGTATAAGGATGTGTATAAGGATGTGTATAAGGATGTATATAAGGGTGTATATAAGGGTGTATATAAGGATGTATATATGGGTGTATATAAGGGTGTATATATGGATGTATATATGGATGTATATAAGGGTGTATATATGGATGTATATATGGATGTATATAAGGGTGTATATATGGATGTATATATGGATGTATATAAGGGTGTATATAAGGGTGTATATAAGGGTGTATATAAGGGTGTATATAAGGGTGTATATAAGGGTGTATATAAGGGTGTATATAAGGGTGTATATATGGATGTATATATGGATGTATATAAGGGTGTATATAAGGGTGTATATAAGGGTGTATATATGGATGTATATATGGATGTATATAAGGGTGTATATAAGGGTGTATATAAGGGTGTATATAAGGGTGTATATAAGGGTGTATATAAGGGTGTATATAAGGGTGTATATATGGGTGTATATATGGGTGTATATAAGGGTGTATATAAGGGTGTATATAAGGGTGTATATATGGATGTATATATGGGTGTATATAAGGGTGTATATAAGGGTGTATATAAGGGTGTATATAAGGGTGTATATATGGATGTATATATGGGTGTATATAAGGGTGTATATAAGGGTGTATATATGGATGTATATATGGGTGTATATAAGGGTGTATATAAGGATGTATATATGGATGTATATATGGATGTATATAAGGGTGTATATATGGATGTATATAAGGGTGTATATAAGGGTGTATATAAGGGTGTATATAAGGGTGTATATAAGGGTGTATATAAGGGTGTAGTGTGCATGGCAGCATAATCCTTGAGGTAAACTTGGTGCCGACACACTGCACCTTTAAAGATGGATAGATATGTACCTTAGTTAATCATCAGCGTGAGACACGATAAACAACTTGTCAAAACGTTTTAACAAAAGCTATTAAAAGTAAGACTGATATTTTCACCCCTCTGTACAACTGGTTCAAAGCCACAGCGTATGTACAGGGCAAAGAAACAAGCACTTCCTCACTTTCTGCTAATTGAACGTCCTCGTCTCTTCCTGTCTGCATGTTGTCGTTGCAGAATGTAAGTGTTGATGCCAGTGCTGGAGGTGCCCTCTCTCCAGGAGGCCCCAAGGAGCCTCTCCGGACCTCCACCTCCCCACTGCCCGCGAGCTTGCAGCCCACGCCGGCCGCCCCGGCCTCGGCCCCGACCCCGGCCACCGGCCCTCCACACGGCCCCGCCCCCTCCCTCCCCACAGCGTAAGAACCAACACACTCATGTTCAGCTTTAGAAGTCTGACTGCTCCAAGATTGGACAAACTACTTTCAAGACATGTTGAACTACACTAAAAACTGGTGGTTGGTAAAGAAATGTGCCCACAGCCAAAGATGAACCTTTTATTTGGCTAGTGGCGGATCGTTTTATTTGATTGCACTCATCATACCTCCGTCGTGTATTGGTCTTGGTGGATCAGGCGATCATTAACAGAAGTGATCAGGTAAACGGCGTTCCTCTGCCAGCCTGTCAGGTAGAGAGAAGAATGGAAACTGATTTGCATCACTTCCAGGTCTGAATGTGAATGGAAACTCTGAGAAAATGAGGAAGGAAAAGAACCTGTAGGGGTTTAAATTAAACTACATGAAGACAAAACCTGTTTCTACATTTACGAGTTAAAAAGGAATCATGGTCCAAAAATATGATCTGGAAACTAAATGTCTCTCCTGTTAGAAACGTCTTTCAGATGAAAACAAACTGAAAAATCACATTCCAAATAGATTTTGTCCTTTTATTTATTTTTTTATCCTTGTTTATGTTTGTTTTTGTCACGGTCTGGTTCTGCTAATATCATCACTTACCCGAACCACCACCCGGTTTGATGGCGTTGCCTCCTGTGTTCTTGTTCCAGGGAGGTGAAGGTGTCGGAGGTGAAGCAGAAGGAGGTGCAGGTATCGGTGGAGCGGGTTCCCGGCACTCTGTCCACTGCAAGCAAATCAGTACAAGTCAACGGTGCTGCCACAGTCAGTATTGATTTCTTCTTTTCTCCCTGTTTAACGCTCCAGTCCTCCTCAGACATCTCAATCACAGAGGAATTGATTTCAACGAGGGGAAAAAAGGGGGTAAATTAATGGTGCCTCAGTTCTTGACCGTCTAGAATTGATTTTTACGGACAAGTCGGCTTCCCGTACCGATACGTGTCATGAAATCATCACGAGAAGAAGAATCTGCAGATGTTGAATACAAGTACAGGAACAGGACTGGCAGATTTACTTGCATTCACCATCGGGAAAGCTTTTCTTGAGGCTTGCATTTTGCCCATCCCGTAGCTCGACTCATAGACCAGGACAGTAAACAGGTAAATGTTAGGGAAATGTCTGCTTTGGCAGGGAAAACAACCTCAACTCCAGTTCTGGTGGAATTCCCCCAAGCTTGGTTTGCATAGAGATAAAACATAAAGTGAAGTGCCAAAGCGGAGATCAAACGGTGATAAAATACAGGACAAAGACAGATTGTGCGATTTTTATCTAGATGTGATCAGAAATCCCCCGAGGGGCTTCCAAGATTAGGTGAAACTTTAATGGTCCTTTTGGGGAAATTGGGTCACTGCAGCAGCAAACAGGACTCAGACACAGCAGTGGGAAAATAATGTGTTAACAAGAAAATATGAAAATGGGGGTCGGATGAACATGTCGTTGGTGTCGGTGAAAACCCATCTCAACATTTCAGGAAGTAAGAAAAACAGCCTTGATCTCAGCTTGATGACAAAGCATCTCTGATGTCCAATGAGTTCTGAAAGGGTTTAGAAGCACAAGAGGTCGGGAATATTCCCAACCACTGAGTACTATGTAATACTTCAACTGAGAAACGTGTGAATGAAACGTACAGTGAAAGTTTTCTATCACAGTGTTTGGAGGGTGTGCCAAATAACAGGAGAACTTCACCAGACAAAGAATGGAGGCAGAGTATGTACCAAAGGAAAATAGAGCTGAAATGAAGGCATCACTAAATGTACTTTGTCTACTCAACAAGTACATTAACAAGTGTACTCAAGGCCATACACGTGCAGATACTTCTTTAAAAGACCCACACATTGTCAGTATATCCACTTTTCAGGTGTAGATAACAACAATAAAGTAATACATACAGGATTAACAATAAAACATGAAAAGATCAAAATAAATAATTAAAGGAGTAGAAGAAGAGAAATCAGTCCAAAGGGCACAGAAGGAGCCAGTTTAAATCAGTGTGTTTTTAAAGGTTTTCCTGAAGAGTCAAAGAGTTGAGGTCCATAGTGGCGGGAGGATGATGCTCCACCACCCAGATGTGTTTTGGGACTGTACGGTAGATGGTACGGTAGATGGTACGGTAGATGGTACGGTAGATGGTACGGTAGATGGTACGGTAGATGGTACGGTAGATGGTACGGTAGATGGTACGGTAGATGGTACGGTAGATGGTAGGAACCCTCCCACTCCAACATGTCTGACTGCCGCCGGCTGTTTCTCCCCAGGAGCTGAGGAAGCCCTCCTACGCCGAGATCTGCCAGCGGATTAAGGACGCCCCGACACTACAGCAACCGCAGCCCCCCAAGGAAGCCAAGCCAGCCTGCGCCGCCCCCGCAGGCGAGGAGAGGAGGTGCCCCGACGCCCCGGCCGGCGAGGCCAAGGCCCGAGAGACATACCCCCCCTCCTCCAAGCCCGGCTCGGCCGCCGTGACCCCGGGCAGACCCCCGCGGGAGGCCCGGAGGCCGACCGGCCGGTGGCCCTCCCCGCCCCCGCACCCAGGGAAAACCCCCAGCAAAGATCCCCACCACACCCCCCCCAAGTCCCCGCAGTAGGGCGACTCCTGCACCCCCTCAAGTCCCCCTCTACAAATGCGTTAAAAAAAAAGGAAATATAAGTCAGGGCTACAAAATACTTATATCCCAGAATCACCAGTCACAAACGAGCATAGAGGACGCCTTCTTTTCTGGATCAGGGCTTGCAGACAAAAAGCACTTTACTGTGCATGTAGAGCACCGTTCATTCTTTTACTCTATTTATTTGGTTTTTTGTTTTGTTTTAATTTCAGTTTTATTTCTCCTTTTTTCTCTTTTGCATTACGTAGTCGTCCGTCTGTAATTGGCGCAGACAGCGGTGGGATTTACCCGCCGTGTCCAAACTGCCTTCCGGGGTTAAATTGGCGTGAGAAGCAGGGCATTGGTGGGAGTCGCCCCCAGTGGATGATGGGAAGTAGTGCATGCAACAGACTCCATCTTGTTTGGTTCTAACCGTGAGGGGAGTGTTTGCATGTTTTGTGGCGCAGTACAACTCGATGTAGCTTCATCGCGGGCCGTGATGAGCCAATCAGAGGGCGTCTTCTTCTTCTTCACGTGTTCACCTCCATATGCAAGACGGACTTTGTTCTCATCACGACGAGACTCGGATCCTTTCGTTTACATCCTCTAAGTGATTTTGCGGATTTGATCCACACTAGATGACTTTTTTTTTTCTTTTTCTTTTTCTTTTGGCCAATTATTGAATCTCGCAAACTCATTTTCTTACACCAGCTCATCTTTGTTTGCATACCGTTGTTGACTATCGGTACAGTTCCTACTAGTAATAAGAGCGCCTTAGTGTTTACTTTCTCTGGTAAAGAATCACCGCTTCCCTCTGCTGTCCCCAGACATCCTTACTATGCACTAACACTGCTAGCAACGTCATCGCTGTGCTGCTGTCCGATTGGCTGAGCTCCCTGGTTTCCCGCTCTGATGGTTCAGCGCCAGGCGAGGTAGTATCCTCCCCTGATGCGACCAAATCATTTTCGCTGACAAACGAGGAAATGAGGCCCCTGTCGTCGGCGTTGGCCAGCGGTTTTCTGGTTGTATGGACTTGTATGGATGAGTCGCTGTCGTCGGCGTATAGTGTAAGTCAAACGAATCACGTGGCTAGTCGGGGGGGTCGGTCGGTTGAATTTTCCTGGCATTGTGTTCTGGGAAAGCACAGCAAGCTTTTCTAATCAGCTGGCACCTCTAGCGCTCCTTTATTCTCATTTCCTGCTAAACTGTGGAGTAATATTTCAGCAGACCGTTGAGGGAAGATGCAGGGAATATTTCAGTTCGGCTCACCGGAGTTGAGGTGGCGTTGGTGACCTGGGATCAGGATTGGAAATTGAACACCAGCTGCCATTCAGTCGCTCGGTAAGTTTTGGCCTGATGGGTTGAATATCTGGTGAGTTGTGGTAAAAGTGACGGGGGAGTTTAGGGGTTTACCGACCACTGGGGACTGGTTGTTTCCTCCCTGGCCGGCGGTGCAGCGAGGTGCTGCATTCAGACGGTGGGACGTTTCTATTTCAAGTAACTCAAACGGGCATGTCGTTTCTTCTGGGTATGGTGCTAGATGTTGAAACCTGGAATCGGTCACTACAGTTCGTCCGGGACTGTACGTAGAAATACTTGATTTGTGATATCAACGAGACTTTTGCACTGTTGGTCTTTTTTTTTTTTTTCCTCCAAAAATGATTAGTTTATCTCACCTGAAGCAAAAAGGGACAAATTTTCACTCCTGAAGGAAAAGGAGTTAAAGGAGTTAAACTGAACGGTCTTGCTGCCATTGAGCCTGTCGAGTTTCACGCAGATCCACTTTACCTGCAACGATTTCAACCCGCCGCACTATCGAGTGACGAGTGAAAACCCTGCAATATTCTCTCACTGTTGACTCATTAACTGAAGTTGTTTTTGTTTTTTTGCTGCCGGTGAGGCGTCGAGGCGCATAGAGGCTGCAGCAGCTTCCTTTACTCAACATATTCTGCACTCGACTTGTGGAGTTGTGCGTTCGTGTCACGTCCAGCCAGTCGTGGTTTTCGACGGCGTGTTGTGTACGCCGATGTCGGGTGTTTTGTTTCCGCGGGGGGCGTTGGGTTGCGCGTAGACTTGCGGTGGTTTGGCGTTTGGCCTCTGATTCAGTATTAAGGAGGATTTTCATTTTAAAAAGGGCTTGAGTAACCGGCGACTTTGAGAAGCAAGATGGTTGAATGAAGTGATGAAGGTAAACGATGAGTGGATTGTAATGTAGGTGTGGCCTAGCTTTTGATGGACTATGAACACGTTTTTTAGTTGGCGGTCCTTCGGGGGGCTGATGTGAATGACGTTGAGCCGATCGTCCCTGAGACCAGGGCTGGTTTAAATGGTTTGTGTGGCGGCAACGGGCGGTTACCATGGCGCTGCAGCGGGGGATGGGATCAGGAAACTTCACATTGTTGAACCTGTTGAGTCCCATCCGTGTGAGTTTGACAGGCTTCCTTCCTTCCCTTGGCGTTGAGTCTTGACTGTTGTTTCTCCTTTCATGTGTTTGTGTTCCTGTCGGCGTACTCCCTTATCGGCCTCCCAGCTCAACTCAGACGCTTTCATTTAACGAGTTCCCGTACCGTTTGTTGTTCTGAGTTTAAACCGTGAAGAAAGGTTCACCGAAGCCACTTCATGTTTATGTGAGCAGAATGGCAGACAGATGTTCGGTGTGAAGCAGGAAGGGAAGCTTTGCTCACGTTGAGCCTGCAGCGCCGGCTGGTCGGGGTGGAGGGAACAACACTTAAACGCATCAGATCAGCAGATCATCAGCCGGGACCTGGTGGAGGCGTGGCAACCACGACCACATTTTCTATTACATTCATGTGAAATGGCGAGAATACAGATGCAGTGTGGGAAATTGCCACCAGCCGAACGTTGTGTGTGGTTGAGTCTGTTTACGATAACCAACCGTCACTCGGAGATCCTCTAACAATCCAAATGGTGAAATGGTGAAAGTGGCTGGTACGTTTGTCTACTCTGGCAGCCACTTCAGTAGACAGCCCACCGCGGGTTCGAGTCCCAGTCCTGGTAAACCCGCGACTAGCCGGGTGTTTGTGGACCGAGCGCTGCCTTCCCTGCTCCGGTGTGTGCGTGTGTGTGCGTGTGCGTGTGTGTGTGTGTGTGTGTGCGTGCGCGTGCTCGGGTTGATCTTTAAAGGTTGTCACCTGAAATGCTCGGCACCATAACAAACCACTGTACTATACACAATATCTGTTGGGGTGGGGGGAGGGGGGGCGTAACCCATACGACGTGGACCTTGCATGTACCAATGTCTCGCCGAAGTCTTCCTGCAACAAGGAGCACCCTGGGTAATCCCACTAAGACAAAACAGGAGCCCATGTGCAGAAGGGAAAGCTTAATTTAAAAGCCTGTCATGGTCATAGCTGCTTTTGATTTGGACGCTAAATCTTGAGTTTGCTAAAACTTTTTTTTTTTTTTTTTTTTATTATGAAAGTTTTTGATTCTGAAGGACTGAGATGCACTTGGATGGGTAGATTTGTTTTTTTTCTCATTGGTGGAAATGGTAAAGGAGATGAAAACGTACCATATCCACTTATTTATAAACCAATGCTGTTTATTCCATGAGAAATATTGATAAGTTTTCTTTCTATTGGGAGAAGAAGAGTAGAGACTCATCTACGTCTCTATGGATACGCAAAATGTAAGATTTCCATCCAGTGTTTGAGAAACTTGAATTTTATTTAAACTTGAAAAATGACTTTGCCTTAACTTTTATACAAGACGAGCATAGAGTTTATTTCCTTTTTGAAATCCCCAAAATGTTAACTGAGCGTGACACATGGAAAATATTTAGTCGTACCGACCGTCACAAGTCTTACTGAGGACAAATCTAGCAGCATTTCTTTCTTTTGTCCCTTTTTTTTTTTGTAAAATGTATGAAAAAGAATCTCATTTTGATTGTCCTTCTGTTTCTTGTTTCATAGTTTTCAGGTTTTGGGGGAAAATATAAACCTTGTAAATGCAAAACTAGTCGATACTGTATTAAATATGTGCACTTTGAAGTGTGTGCTTTGCTTGTACAGTTGTAAATACTCAGAAAAATATAAGAGGTACCTTAAAATGATATAAAAAATATATTGATCTCGTTGAACTATTAATGTCGCTATCGAGCTGGATGTAGGATATAAAACCTTAATGTCGTGGTTTGGAAATATTTTTCTTTTACCTTTTTTTTTTTTCTTTTGGTTTGTTTGGGTGTGCAGAGTTTGAGTTCTGCTCTGCGACGTGGGCAGGTTGTCTGATTGTAAATTCTTTTTATTTTAATGTTATTTTCATTCCATTTTCCTGTTGGTCGCACCTGGCGTACAGGTGTGTCTCTTCCTGTCGTCTAGCCCCGCCCCCCCTCACTGTGCACAATTGGGAAGAAGCTGTGGTCCTGAGGCTGGCCGTCCGCCGGGCTCCTCTTCTGAACCGCCGGCGTCTAAACGTTCTCACAGAACTTTGAAGGGTTCAACTTTTAGCACGAAAAGAAGCTACGCGTCTAGCTAGCAGCTCTAGCCACTCGGGTTCCACTCGGGTTCCACTCGGGTTCCACTCGGGTTCCACTCGGGTTCCACTCGGGTTCCACTCGGGTTCCACTCGGGTTCCACTCGGGTTCCACTCGGGTTCAGAGCCGATATTTTTGGATTGAAGATGCCGATTCTTGATACTCAAGATCTTTAAATTTGACCACTTTAATGGTTTTCAGAGTTTTCCCACTGAATTTTATTGTTTTCAGGGTGGAAAAGCTCCTGAAACGTTCAGACCACTAAACCTCTCCAGTCGGACCCGTGATGATAACGACATATTCGTACAATTATACGCTAAATATATAATAAAACCGCATCATGTCCATATCGGAGGTGGACGACGCCCAGACGATATCTAATACTGATATGTAATAATCGGCCAAACCCTCGTAGCCACGCCTCGTGCTTCCTGCAGCCGGGGGGGGGGGGAGCCCGGCGGACATCTTGCTGCGTTGAGCCTGACGCCCGCAGACTAGAGGACCACAGTAAAGCACATTAAAGCTCAGAGTAACGGACACGCCCACCCATTCACTTCCTGTTGAGCCTGCAGCGCGTCAGGGTGGGGGACGGCCCACCAGCCGGAGCGCGGTAAGTTTGGAGACGCCGCCAGGTCTCGGTTCTGGACATCTGTTGTGTTCAAAGACATTTCGGCAGCTCAAGTTGCGGGTGAAAACCGGTTTCCCGCCCGGACGAGGAGCAGAAGTCCTCTTCACCTGGTCGATGTTGTTTATATCGTCGTTTCTTTACTTGTCTGTTTTTATTTTGTGTTCATCGACCCCTGACGAGTAGTTAATGTACAAATGATTTCTGTTTGTTTCTGGGTTGTTTTCGGCGGGACGGGGGGGTAGACATGCCAGTGTTTAGGCTCAAATGGAATCATAGTGTAGTTGGTATTTTTACACTTGTTTCAGAAAGAGTTTTCTGGCACATAACATACGCAGTGTGCGTTGTCTTTTAAATCATTGATCACATGTGGACTGCATTTGATGTGGCAAACAATACCAATTACTGTGCCATTATACAACTCTTGTTTTGTCTGACTGGGCAGTTTGACTTGTACATAGCTGAGCGCTTGCCACCTGGCTCTTTCCTTGTTTTTGTTTTGTTCAGGATGTGACTTCCTTGTTACTGATCAACAGTTGAAGTCCATCAAAGACATTTTACATCTGGGGAAATTTGAAATGTGACACCACTGACTGTAGGAGAGAACTTGTGCATCGTAACTTCTAACCCAGCGCCTGACTCGTCCGGTCGAGGCGTGTCTGTCCACCGTGACCCGGCGTCCACGGGCCATCTTAACTGTGAGTGTCTGTACGTGTGTGTGTGTGCGTGTGTGTGTGCGTGAACTAAATGTACCAGCTCGAGTCAGGCCGGAGTCCAAACCGATGCAAAACTGACTGGAAGTCAACGCCCCGGCGAGGGAAGGTTGAGGGGGGTCTTTGCGTTGTGGTGACGATTCTCAACACTGTAGATGAGCAGACCGCCACCGGTCCTCCCAACCTCCCTCCCGCCCGGCTCCCGCTGGAGCTAACCGGCTCCAACCGGCTCCAACCGGCCAGCCGCAGTGTTTGGAGACGCTCCATTTCTCATGCAACTGTACCCGGAGCGTCATTCTTCATATCAGCCTGGCTCGCCTCAGCTCTCGGCCTCCTTCCTCTTCACCTGTTTCGACAGTGCCATCATCTTGTTGTTTTGTTGTTGTTTTGCAGCGGTTGCAGCTTGTAAAAACAGACCCCCCCCCCCCCCCCCGGTGTTTTTCTTTCAAGATGTTTGATGAATGCACACCAACTGACTGGAACGAGACTCGATCTCTCTCAACTCACTGTGGTTAATCATTAACACTCTTACATGTTACGCTAACGGCTACGGACAATCGATGACTCTGCGTTGAGGCTGGACAGAGGGTTTGGCTAACGGCACCTTTAACCCATCTGGAACGGAGGTTTCCTTTTGATTTGTTTTATCTTTTGCTTTTCTTTTTCTTTTTTTTGGGGTCTTACCTATTCTTCCATCGAGACTGGAATCAAGCGTACATGTCGGCTATAGATAATTTAAGTTACTCTTGTGTCATGATGTAAAACTGTCTAATTTGGAGAAAAAAAAATGTAGCTTACTGAAAAATAAAGATTTAGGCACTGTTGAGGAGCCGGCGTCCGAGTCCGCTTTGTTGAGTTGAACTGGTTCAAGTCCTGAAGAGTTTAGAAAACAAACATGTTATTTTACACATAGTAGTAACAATTTGTAGTAACAAGAACCTCCGTTTGATAAACCCTCATCTGACTGCTGGACCACCAGCAGCTGTCATCACACTGACGTCTTCAAATCCAGTCAGAAATATTGATCGTGTTTGAAGCGAATCCAAACATTGAACATGAACTTCAGGTAAAATATCACTGAGACTGAAGGAAAACGATGTCAACCACAACTCAAGTCACAGGAGGAAACAGTTTCTTTGGGTTTTAAACTTTATGGGGCAACAATAAAGTTGATAAGATATTAAACTGATTATAATTCTCAGATGTTTCAGTAAGTTGTAAAAAGTTTAATTTTTAACTCCCTTTAGTGGAGCATCTATAAATGATGCTACTATCAAACTAAGTCTATTGAGGAAGGAACCTGAATGATGCTAACAGGTTGTAGTTCACACTAAACTAGAGGAACTCAAAGGTCCCATATTGAAGGAGTTCAACTTTATTTATTTATATACATGATAAAATATGTTTGAAGACATTTTGAAAATGTGTTTTTGTTTGTGTTTAAATTTAAAGTTGCAGTTTCAGACCAACTCCAGTAAACTGGGCTTGGTCCTGATTGGCTCCCCTCACTAAATCCGTCCAATCAGTTTGCAGCATCTGAACTGAAAGCCTCAGCAGGTTGACCTCGTTTGAATTAGAAGCCGGTGCTCTCGGCCAATCAGGGTCCAGGATAGTGAGGACTTAGTCTTCACATTCATTCAGTTGAATTCAATTCAACTTTTGACTGAACAACAAAACATGAAGACCAGGGGGGTGTTCCACCCAGAGAGCTTACCACCTAAGGTGGTACTGGTCTGGGATCCTGATCCTGATCCTTTCAGATCACCTTTGATCCAGACGGACGTGACTGTCGGTCCTGATGCCAAGAAAAGCCACAAGATGGCAGCATACTCACAAAGGACGAGCCTCAACTCTGTTAAGACACTCCTTCCCCTTGACCCCCCCCCCCCCCCCCCCCCCCCCCCATCCAGGGGTCATGTGACCTGTTTTCTTTCATGTTGATCAAATAAATGTCAATTGTTGCATTCACAGCAATTGATCTCCTCTCAAGCACTTCCCAATACCCCCCCCCCCCCCACTTACCACACCGTCATTCTTCTGTTTCCAATTAACTAATTAACAAACTAACTCAACCAGCTGTTGAAGTCAAGATGAAGTGAGACTCTTTTGATCTGGAGGAGGAAGAGGAAGAGGAAGAGGAGGAGAGTGGTGATGTAATAATAGTAATACATTCAAGACACTGAAGACGAGAGAACAAAACTGGATTATTGTTATTTAATCTGAAGAAATCTGGTTAGTAAATGGATCCATTCAGATGATCAATCGGTTTCAGTTGTTCAACATCAAGTAACATTTTATCCCAAAATGGATCCGCAGCGTTTTAAAATGGAGTCGTGCACTTTCACTCTCCGCTCAGTTTCTCAGTCGGCTTGTTTTTTTTAACCTCGAGCGTAATACCACTTGAAGTGCATTACATTGTGATTCTGCACACACACACACACACACACACACACACACACAACCTCAGAGAGTGCTCAGCATCCTGACCAGGGTGGGAATAGAACCGACCACCCGCTGAGTGTGGTGAGGCTTTCTACTCTCCAAACCACCGAGGCTGAGTTATTACATGAGAAGGATACGAAATGTAAGAATTAGTAGAAGTACTATGAGAAGTACTATGAGAAGTAGTTTGTCCCAGTGGCTCCTGAACCAGCAGCCCTGAGGTTTCCTGGCCACCAGTAAAGACTCTTACATCTGTCATGGAGGCTGGAGCACGGTCGCATGGTTTTGGAAACATCATGGAGATGTGTTGCCGATCTTTGTAGTAGTTGGAGCAGAAATCAGACCTGGACGTTCACACTCAACGTATCAACAAAACTGTCATCTGAAACATGAACTAGATGTCGGTCATGTAACCTGCTGCATGTCATGGAAGAGTCGTGGAATTTGATTAGCGAAAAGGTGTGACATGAAAATCAAATTTATGGAAACTGAACATCAGCACACAGCGTCGGTCCTCACCGGCGTATGGGTCGGCCCCTGGTGGCGGTCTTGGTTTCAGACGGGGGTCTTGACGGTGTTGGTTTCAGGGGTGTTGACGGTGTTGACGGTGTCTGAGCGGCTGTCTGGTCCTCCGGCTGATGAAGAGGTCGGTCTCCCCGTGGTTCAGCCTGCGGCAGGCCTTCCAGGCAGGCAGCATTAGGGAGACCGTAATGGAGAAGTAATGATGATGGTGCTGCTGCTACTGCCAGGGACGGACAGGATGATGATGATGATGATGATGATGATGATGATGATGATGATGTTAATGGTGGCCTCGCAGCTCAAATGCCCTGCAGCCAAAACATAGACCCTAATATACATGATTGTTAAGGACCAGACCTACTGACAGCAGGACTCGGAAAAGTGAAGAGCTTGATTTAAAGGTGCAACGTGAACCGTCACCACATTCAGTAGTATGACTACCGTAAACCAACCAGACCACCCAGACCACCAGACCACCCAGACCACCACAGCAGCCTGTCAGCCTCCACCAGCCTCTACCAGCCTCTACTCTCATTCTACTTTGTGTCCACCGGGTGGATTTGGAGGGAAATCTGCTGGATTGCTTTACGGCACCAAACAGGAAGAGGTTCTGTTCTTCCAGCGCTAACGGAGATAAAGATCAAGAGTTTCTGGAGACGGCAGATGGAGGAAGGAGAGAAAGGAAGATGGAGAAATCACTTCAACATGTTGATCCTCTTCAGGAGAGACAAAGACGCCGGGGGGGGGGGGGGGGGATTGTGGGCGGGGCCAGAGGCTCCAATTGTATCTATGTAGCGTCTGTAGCTACAAAGATTTTTTGAACAGGTAAATCATTTCGTAAATCTTTTTGGATGCTTCAGTATTGACTTTCATAATGTTACATCATTTTGACGAGTTAGCATGGCTAGCTAGCTAGCGCTAATTAAGTGACATTATTTCAAAAGAGAAAAAAATCAATAAAATGATTTCAGATCTTGATGACCAAAGATCATCACCTTCTCCAAGCATCATTATTGAGACGTTTATTCCTGTGGTCCTTCAAAATAAAGGTTATTGAGAGCTGGTAAGCTTTGAATGGCTGGAATCAACTTCTGGTCCATTTAGTTGCCAGGAAGAACTATTGAGGAACTATTGATCATGAATCACACTGGAAGAGAAGGAACAAGGAAGCGCAGAAATCTGATTGGCTGTTGATGGCCGATGACACTGAAAAACTGTGGTCAACTATTCTCAGCTCGCTAGCTTGTTGAGCGTCGGCCGAGTTTCCCTGTTCACTCAGCTCTACTGGAAATGAATGAACTTCTGGTGATTTATTGATCGTGTTGCTGCAGTGTGAACGCACCGTAACAACACCACTGGTAGACTGAGGCTGCCGACCGGCTCTTCAATTAATCTGCAGTTTGATTCACTGGCTGGTACAGTTATGAGCTCAGAGGGTGTATAGAGGAATCAGGTAATCCTGGATAGTTAAAGGTAAAAAAACAAAAAACAACTAAACAAAGGTAAGAGTTGAGATTATCTGTTTCAAGCTCTTAACCCTTGTGTGTTTTTTTGTTTTGAACCCTTTTGATATTCCACAGGAAAGGTAACTGATAGAATTTCAAACTAGATAGATAGATAGATAGATAGATAGATAGATAGATACATAGATAGATAGATAGATATAGATATTTAATCTGGAATCTGTCGCCCTCTAGCGGTCGCCAGCTGCTAACACCATGTGTTTGTCTGCAGTTTGAGGCAGAGCTGCAGCTTTTCTCCTCTGCAGAACAACAACAACTCTGCCTGAGCTCAATACTGAACTCGCTTCATCACTTCAGTCGCCGTGCGGGATGTTTCCGGTGCTTCCAACCTGTCCGGAGTCACCAGTATTCCGCCTCTCAGCTGCGTCAAGCCCGGCAGAGCAAGGACAGATTTAAGAAGGAATACAGCCTTCAAAATAAAAGCGTACAATGTATCAGGGAGGAAAAAGGGGTTTAATACTGGGGTGTGCACTGTGCAGAACAACAAAAATAGTGTGAGAATACACTGTGGAATTAAATATGAAACTCTATCTGTCGAAATGTTAGATATTATATCTTACAACTTCTTGCGTTTATATGGTATTTTATCCTATCATTTTTACTATTACATTGGCTTTACCCTCTATTCTATTCTTACCCATTTAGCTTTTTATTTTTACTTGTTTTGATTAATTGATTAATTCATTATCTTTTATTTATAAACTGATTAAAGTTTTGTCCAGACATCTTATTTTATTGGTATTATTCTGGCTGGTTTGACATTCCCCATGTGGTGTTTTGGAAAACAAAATAAATGTTGGTCAGTAAAGCTTTAGTTTGAAAATGTCCATACCCCAGGAACGAAGATTTCTTCCTCTTCTTCTGACTTCTATTATTATTATTATTATTATTATTATTATTATTATTATTTTATCATTATTAGTGTATTGGGACTTATTATTTATTTATTATTCATTCATCTATGTATTTATTCATGGCTCATTTTTTACTATTATTATTATTATTATTAGTAGTAGTAGTAGTAGTAGTATTTGTTGTAGTAGTAGTAGTAATTTTTTATTCCAAAAACGTTACACGTTGGTCCTTTAGACTTTTATTTTGAAAAACGTAGACCGGTAGTAGTTTCGACTTATTCTGATTAACTTGACGCTGGTCTGAGAACGGACAGCGCTGACGCACAGGGAGAGAGAGAGTGAGAGGGAGAGAGAGGGAGAGCGAGAGCGAGAGCGAGGGAGAGAGAGCGAGACTGACTTGGGATTTTTTGGGTCGAGGAGAAGCTGGACGGAGAAATAGAGGCAGAAAACAGAGATAAGTCGCTTTTCAAAGCAGAATGGCGGACCGGGATCCGGTACCGCTTCCTCTGGAGGTGCGGGCCAGACTGGCCGAGCTGGAACTGGAGTTATCAGAGGGTGAGTACTTTGATTCCCCAGCAGATCCCTAGCAGATCCCCAGCAGATCCCCCCCGGAGCTCCGGCTCTCTGCAGCGGCGGCTCGAGCTGCGGAGCGTCTGCTGCTGCTGCTGCTGCAAGTTGAGCTCTGGTGTTGTGCATCGACGGGTTACCGGGTCTACTTTTGGAGTGCCGCTGGGCAATGCACGAGGTCTGGTAGTGGCGCGGCGGACTCGGAGGCATGCTCACAGTGATCCTACGATACAGTACAGACAAACATCACAGCTGAACCAGAAGTCACTACAGGATTATTAAAGTGATCTACTGGTGTATGAGATCACTATAAACTCACTATGGAGCATCACAGACACACTTGGACTTATTAGGAATATTATAGGAATATTATAGAGATAGAAATACCACAAAGTACTGTTACTGTAAAGTCAGTATTGGGCATCACACTGTAAGTTGCAGTATTGTAGTATCACTGTCGGGGTTTTCCTGGGGGATGTCAGAAGTTCCCGTGCAGGACTGCTGGATAAATGCTTCATGCTTTCATTATGATCACCAGCTGACACCAGACCAGTCGGTATGATGTTGCAACGTTTGGATCAATGATCTTATTGTGTTCCAGCTTTCTGCATTATGCCGAGATGCAGCCCGGCCATTGATTTTTTCATTACTCCTTCAAATTGATATGTCACATTGTTGCAGACGTACTCTCGGCCCGGAGAGGATCATGGTGTCATATTTCAGCCCGCCTGTGTTTTTCCCTGTTTCTCATCCGGAGTCTGGAGGCAGCGGTGCTCTGCAGGGCTCGGCCATGTACGGCTGAAACCACCGCAGGCCGGAGCAGCTGACTGCAACCGGTCCAGGTGCTGCACCTGGACCGGCTGCGGCGCTGCACCTGGCGGAACTGGACCGGTTGCGGCGCTGCACCTGGACCGGTTGCGGCGCTGCACCTGGACCGGCTGCGGCGCTGCACCTGGACCGGCTGCGGCGCTGCACCTGGACCGGTTGCGGCGCTGCACCTGGACCGGCTGCGGCGCTGCAACTGGACCGGTTGCGGCGCTGCACCTGGACCGGCTGCGGCGCTGCACCTGGACCGGTTGCGGCGCTGCACCTGGACCGGCTGCGGCGCTGCAACTGGACCGGTTGCAGCGCTGCACCTGGACTTGCACTTGTTGTTTCATTTTGTTGAGGGGACTGGAGAAGGTGACACGAGTCCCCCTGTTCCTCGGTGTTGCCCCGGGTCAGAGGTGGTCCCGGGGTAACCGAGTGTGTCCGGGGGCAACGGGGTCAGATGCCCCGTTGCATTATTGACCCGCTCAGCTGACGTGGTGATGCGCCGCCTCCTGCAGAGTTTGACCTAATTTTTTTTTTATTCCCATGCATCATCACCCCTCTGTAGCGGAGACACCAGATATTAACATTACTGACAGTCGGCAGCCACGTGCCCTTGAGCAAGGCAGCGGACTACCCCCCCCCCCCCCCCCCCCGCTCAGTCAGTTAGTCGATGTGAGGTTGGCCTCTGCGGTCGCCGGTTTGAAACGATTTGAAACGTCCTCACGCTTCAGATCCGGCACGCGTCGGCTCCTTTGAGGTGGTCGGATGGGAAATTACAGCTTATTTCACGGGAGGTGATGGGATCTTGGGATCTGAGCGTCACCGTGGTAACCCAAACATAAACAGGAAGTATCCACCATCACATCCACTGATAGACATCACCGGTCTGTGATCAATACCCCCAGGAGATATTTTGTGATCAAAGTGTTGTAATTTAGCTTTTTGTTGTACCCACTTTCCCTCAACCCGCCTCGTCGTCTTCTACTTCAGGTAGTGATTTCCTACATTTCCCAGAATGCCTTGTGGCAACCCCCTAGAGAGTGGGAGTGAACTTGTTGCATTCAGCCCTGGGTCGTACCTGTAGTTAAACACTACATGTCTTGTAGCTGCATTGCATTCTGGTCTGTCTCATCTACTGCATTGCATTCTGGTATATCTCATCTACTGCATTGCATTGTGGTCCATCTTGGCTACTGCATTGCATTCTGGTCCATCTCCTGTCGGTCTCTCTCTCTCCTCTGATGGATTTCTCCTGTATGATTGTTGATCGTCGGTCTAGAAAGAAGCCCTTGCTCCTTGATTCTGATTGGCTGACACCAAAACCTGACGGGTCCCGTTGATGTTTTAGATCCATGAGACATTTTATGATCTCAAACTGGAAATATCTCAACGTGACGTCACGTCGTCTCTGATTGGTCGGTTATCAAACAAACAGAAATGCAACGAAACATCGCTTGTAGCTGTTTTTTTCCCTTTGAGACAAGCATGATAACACACACACACACACACACACACACACACACACACACACACACACACACACACACACAATGCAAATGTTAAGCTGTTGAGTCAATACTGTATTCCATTTACAACACATGGACACACACACACACACACACACACACACACACACACACACACACACACACACACACACCCTCTCTCTCCCCTCTGTAACCCACTTCCTGCCATGCTGTTGTGATGCAGCTTTGGGCCAACAGGTTGTCCTGCGCTAATCTGGCCGCTAGCTGAATATTAAGCTGTCTGGTTCAGCCCAGATAACAAGCTGTCCACCTCAACACACACACACACACACACACACACACACACACACACACACACACACACACACACACACACACACACACACACACACACACACACACACACACACACACCATCTCACCTGGTGTTTCCTGAAGAGGTTACCTGTTGTTCTTTGTAGTGTTTCTGTTGCCCGGAGGTTCGTCTTGTTGTGAAAAGAAAAGAAAGTTCAAGTGTAAATCATCTTTGTCTCTCATCCTCACTGTGGTGTTCTTCACTGTGGTGTTCTTCACTGTGGTGTTCTTCACTGTGGTGTTCCTCACTGTAGTGTTCTTCACTGTGGTGTTCCTCACTGCACTGTAGGTGTTCTTCACTGTGGTGTTCCTCACTGTGGTGTTCTTCACTGTGGTGTTCCTCACTGTGGTGTTCTTCACTGTGGTGTTCCTCACTGTGGTGTTCTTCACTGTGGTGTTCTTCACTGTGGTGTTCCTCACTGTGGTGTTCTTCACTGTGGTGTTCCTCACTGTGGTGTTCCTAACTGTAGTGTTCCTCACTGCTCCTCCCAGAGATCACCTGTCAATCAAACAGTGTGTCCAGTACTGTGACGTCTTCCTCCTTGGACTTCCTGTTGATGGAGGTTGTCTTGGTGATGAGTGAAGAAGAGGGGAGGCCAATCAATGGATCAGACGGTTGACTATTGATCTGTGTTGGACTGAAACCATTAATCAATATGTCTCAATAGAGGCTCCAGGGTGTAAAAGTACCACCGTTTGGTTTGGTGTTTTGCTAGTAGGTGGGAGGTGTCAGGATGGACTTCCTGTCAGCGTGGCGTTCTGGTGCATCATCATCATCATCCTCATCACTTCAATCAAACAGAGTTGCTGGAGGCAACACTGGCTCTTCATCAGTAAAGTGATGCTGAGAGGGGATTCGGCTTGATTACCCAGACCTCTCCCTCTCCCTTTCTCCCTCTCTCTCTCTGCATCTCTTCCCAGCAAACATTTAGACGTTCAATGTTCATTCAGTTAGCCGCCTCCTCCTGCACATCGCTGTCCATCCAATACTTGCTGGGTTTCTCTCTTTCTTTCTTTCTTTCTCTCTCTTCTCTCTCTCTTCTTTCTCTCTTTCTTTCTTCCCATCCGTCCTTGATGCTCTCTGTCTCTGTTCTGTCAGAAGCTGCTAATTACAGCCGAGTGGATTCTGTCTGAAAAGCGACTCCAGCGTTGTTGTGATTTATCTCTGAGCGCTGAGGCAGATGGACTCTGTGTTTTGCTCTCAGAATAGATGGAAATGAGGATCTAGGTTTGTTCAGGCTCTTCGTTTTTTCCGGGTTTGGTTTCCCAACAAACCCGAGGTCGTCTTAGTCCAGAGGAACAGAGATGCTTCAGGAGACTCAGATGGATCCTTGAGGGATACGTTTGGCTTAAATGTGTCGCTTGCCTCAGAGGTCAGAGGTCAGAGGTCAGCTACAGAGCTGGTAGGGGTTCTTGCTCAAGGACACTTCAACCCTGGTCCTCTGGTCCTCTGGTTTTCTTAATGGTTTCCCTTCAACATGTAACAGCGTTGAGTTCCCCTGCAGGCTCAGTGGATGAGGCGTCAGTATGTATGTGGCGCTGTGGGACCGAGTCCGACCTTTGACCTTTGTCACGTGTCACTCCCTCTCTCTGGTCTTTCCTGTGTCTACCACCATGCAGTTCAGATAGATCATTTATTCATTGATACTTTACTTATTGAACCTCCTGCTGCAGGTTAACACATTTGAAAAAAACACCTAACTGCATTTTTTGTCTCATTTGAATTTAAACTTTTCACCGTCCTTTAAATGTCGACGCTCTGAAACCTGTTGAAACCTGTTCTCTACATTTCAGAACGACCGTTTCCATCCAACCGTCAAGCAAATTTCACGTAAAGGTTTGAAAGAGTCTCAGGAACAAGTTGTGCAGGCTGTTATTGTGCTTTAGTTGTAGTGACGTTGGTGGTATTTCATGCTTCCACCTCCCTGACCGGGTCCCAGGCCACACATACATCATATCACATCATATCAAGACATCATAAGAAAAAAAAGAAAAAAATCAAGTGACATTGAGGTAATTTTATCAAATTTAGCTGTTTCCATTTTGCTTTTCTAATGCGGCACGTCGTAACTTGGAGGGAAACCAGCTACTACGAGACTAAGAGTTGGAAAACACGTTTATCAGACATGCGGTCATCTTCACCCTGCGCTCCGGGCCGGTGGGCGTGGCCCTGACATGTTCTTGGCTCTTATTGGCTGCTGGGTAATCGAAACCGGGTGCGGTTCCCTGCCGTTCGGACGAGGGGGGGGGGGAGGGGGGCGGGGTCACGGTAGGTTCTGTGCTGTGGTTTGTCGAAACGTGCCGATGACACTGGAGATGGTTATCTTAATGTGATAGGTCTTGATAACACACACACACACACACACACACACACCTTTTCTGGCACTCTCATATATGCACACTAAAACTGTTTCTTCTTTCTTTCTCCCTGTCATATATAGACAGTAACACTCTCTTTACACTCTCTCACACACACACACACACACACACACACACACACACACACACACCTACCTTATCAGTGACATTGACTGTGAATGAATGCTAGATGATTGCATGTGACTCAGCGCTATAAATAGAAAGCATGTCAGTGAGTGATGGAGAGAGGAGGTAATAAACCAGGTGGAACAATCAACGAAAGGTCAAAGGACCGAGATGCCTTGGTGTCATTACCCTGAACCAACGAGACGACTGGCAGCTTCTCACACCAGCGGTATTGTTTCTCCACATTAAGACTACATTTCCCATCAGCCCCTCTCTCTCTCCCTTATACTCTCCCTGAGGCACCGGCAACCGTTACCTCCAACAAATAACTTTCCATCTGCATCAGAGGTTCAGAGGTCGCCTGCTGTGATTTGTTTTTCTGTCCTCCTCCACATGGCGACAACAACCCCGCCGGGGTCAGGGGTCACCGGAGCTGCCGAAGCTAAAGGTGTATTCCTGGTCCTACAAGCCACGGAGGACAAATGGCCGGTTGCGTTGTCCTGTAGCCCCCGGCTGACTGGGATCAAGCCATTACAGCAATTCTCCTGCATCTCGTCACGGTCTCACCTTTAGACTGGCAGTTGCCATAGAGATGTTATTCTCTCTCCTTCTTCCTGGGAGATTATGACCTGTGGGGAGAGGGAGAGAGAGACAGAGGGAGACAGAGAGAGAGAGAGAGACAGATAGAGAGAGAGAGAGAGAGAGAGAGAGGGTTATTCTAGTGAAACATGGTATATCCTCCTGGATGTGGCGGTATCACCCAGCAGGAACCATAAAGTCACATTGGGTCGTCTGGTGTTGTCCCTGCAGCGTAGTGAGATGATTCAAGACACCAGACGTTCTGTCATTTGACGTGAATCTGACCGCTGTCCCGGTCTGACTCCCGCTGGGGGAAGTTTCCGCTGAAACTGCCACTTTATTGTGGACGGAGTCGTACCGCACCGCCGCCGTTAAAAACAGTCGAAGAAAACCAATTTATAAGAGCATCGCTTCAAATCCAGTGAACTGACATCACCCTGACTTTATCTCTCTCTCTCTCTCTCTCTCTCTCTCTCTCTCTCTCTCTCTCTCTCTCTCTCTCTCTCTCTCTCTCTCTCTCTCTCTCTCTCTCTCTCTCTCTCTCTCTCTCTCTCTCTCTCTCAAAACAAGGCAACTGAGACTTACAGCCGTTGAGGGATGAAACCCTCCTGTCTGCACTGAGCCGGTTGGCGGCATTTCTGAAGGTGTACATTTGTTTTTTTAACGAGTTTCAAAAGCCCTCGGGTCACGAGACTCAACACAGTGCAAACGTTCAGTTCACATAACACAATTCCAGTTGTGTGTTTTTACCCAACAGCAGCCATGGTCTAGTCCCACACCCCCATACCTCCAGGTCATGGTCCAACCCTACACCCCCCATACCTCCATGTCATGGTCTAGTCCTACACCCCCAGACCTCCAGGTCATGGTCTAGTCCTACACCCCCATACCTCCATGTCATGGTCTAGTCCTACACCCCCATACCTCCATGTCATGGTCTAGTCCTACACCCCCATACTCTAGGTCATGGTCTAGTCCTACACCCCCATACCTCCATGTCATGGTCTAGTCCTACACCCCCATACCTCCAGGTCATGGTCTAGTCCTACACCCCTAGACCTCCAGGTCATGGTCCAGTCCCCTCCCTGTTTGAAAAACTAACCCTGACAGTAAGCAGCCAGCGGTATTGAAAAGTGAATCAGCTGTTTGCTCTGACTCTTTAAAACCAATCACCTGATTGATCCTTCCGGATAACGGTGCAGTAATTCATTGACTCTGAGAGCGCTGGCTGCTCGTCAACCTGTCCTCTCCCTGCATGCCGAGAACTGACAGAACAAAGCCGGCTAGAACAAACGCCGGTTAAAGCCGTTGACATTTCCACCCTTAGATTTGTTGTGCTGCGAGGCTGACAGCGAGGGGAAGTGAATATTTATGCTGGCCTCCTGCAGACCGGCTGACAGCTGACGACAAACATGTGGACCGACTGCCTGGCGGAGGGATGCTGCTTTTTTCCCGCTGCACATCTCAATGTTTCTGTAAATAGTCAATGCAGTCATGTTATTTATTGGTTATTGATCCAGGGAAGGTTTACCGGGCATGCCTGCCCAGTACAGCCACAGTCTTCTCCTGGTAGACAGTGGTGGGTGATGGTAGTTCACTTTCCCCGCGCTCAGAATTTCCGGGGATTCGAACTGGCAACCTTTCTCTGATCTGAAGCTGCTGGTGTGTACCTCACCGGGCTACCCCAGCGCAAAAAAGCACTTGACCTTTCCAATTTCAACACTCAACCCGTCTGTTTGTGCTGACCATCCCCCCACCGCCGTCCCTGCCCTCAGCCCTGATCCGAACGGAAATGGCGTTTCTGCTGGCTCAGGCGGTTTGGGAGGACCCTGGATGCTCAGCGTAATGGTCTGCCCCGTCTGCCATTAGAGCGATCTGAAGACCCCAATCAGCGTTTTCATTTGCCCGGCGCTCCGATCAATGTCGGGTTTTACAACATGGCAGCCTCCGGTACCAAAGCCTCTCACTCGCCAAACGAGCTACAACAAGCGAGAGATGATCATAAACATTTTATTCCTCCTGAATCAAGAATTAATTGGTCAAATTTACAGTTCCCATCCTGTGGTAATTGTATGTGTTGCTTTATGACTGCTACTGAGTTGTGAGCATTTATTTGGAGGGCAAGCCTGTTTTTTTACCCTACTACATTTGTGACGGCTTGTTGGCAGGAAAAAACACCCTCGGCGCCAGTGGCAAGTTCCAACTCATACAGTTTCTTGCCAACCTGAAAACATACCACATTGTTTTTGATCTTCTGGTGCAAGTTCATCCTTCAGGTTAGCATCCCTCTGTAGCAATACCAGACAGACGGTCCTCTCTTGGGGGTTTTCTGTCTCATTCCTTTGAATTGAAATCAACATCAGAATCACCTTTTCACCTAATAAATGGATGGGAAGTTGAACAGGAAGTCAGCAGGTATCGCCCCTGTCTTGCTCTGAGCTGACTCTCCAAACAAGAAGAGGAACTGTGTTTGTTTATCTTGGTGGGAAGTCGGTGGCGTCTCAAGGACCTGCCGGTGTCCAGACTCTCCAGACTCGGCGCGCTTAGGTCAAAGGCCATTTAGCGCTAATCCCATCTGACCTGTCGGGAGCGTTCCCTCTCGGCCACGGCGACACCGGTAAACCCCGTAACTCCCCGTCTGTCTGTCAAGGCAGCTTGTGAACACGGTGTCGGTATCGGAACCGGACTGATTATCATCTGAATGGGCTTTTGACGGCGTTAAAAGCAGAGATGTCGTGGTAAATAAAAAGGTGGGTACACTATGACCTCCAGTCGGTGGTGGGCATGAGGCAAAACAATCCAATATAGGCAAAAATCAATTCTACTGCAAGAAAATCAATAATTTGATAGTACTGACGATGATGGCTGCTGTGAGTTTACCTAATAAAAAGGAGGGTTAGCTGATTTAAAGCTAGCTAAACGAATCTAAAGGCTTCAAAGCGTTGGCGCCTCCCAGTCGGACCCCTGGCTTCCTACTAAACTAAGGGCATGTACGTTGAGGGAATCAGTCAAGCGTGGTCTGCTGGCATGTAGAGAAAATAATTCACCGTATTTCCTCATAAACTCGTGTTTTCATTCTGCAAAGGAAAAGGCTTTGAACGCGTCGAGCTGAAGAGCTGCTGTGACAGTTTGGAGGGTCTGAACTGGTGTCGGCGCTGAGGAGTTTCCAACCGCCGCATGCAGCCCTCAGCCCCGTGGCGGCTTGCTGCCATGTTGCTTCTCAGGGAGGTGATGTCATCCTTGGAGCGGTCAGGAGGAGGAGGAGGAGGAGGAGGAAGGGGGGCTGTTGTTTCTGTGTTTCTGGTGGGTTGCATCATTACGCCGCTCAGACAGGCACTTTCAGCCTTCGCCTGTCGGTTCTCCCCTCCCCTCCCTCCCCTTCCCTCCCCCTCCCTCCCCCTCTTGCCGGTTCCCGCCTGGCTTTGAAGCCGGCGTGTTGCGAGGGGCCGTCGTTTAGAAGTGAGGTCTCCGGGGTGAAGGGAAAACACTCTCCCCCCCTCGCTGTGAAAATAAATGAAACCGATCTGGAAACACACTCCCTTTTTTTTTTTTCGACAAATATTTGCCTCAAATGATGCGTTTCCTCTCCCCCCCCCCCCCCCCCCCTTTCTGGTTGTGTTGTGTAGTTAAAGGTGAGGGTTAGCTTTCGCCTCTGACCCCGTGACCCCACAGTGATGAATATTTTCCTTTCCTTGTTGCTCTCGCCTCCCTGCTGGGCCTCCCCTTCAGGGTCGGGACGAACCGCCAGCCGACAAACTCACCGACAGGCAACCGATTATTATTCGAACGTTGTTTTTATTGTAGAAATCAGCTTGCAGGTGAACTTTGAAATCCACCAAAAGTTTGATTTGAAGTTGGCCGCCCTGCCCGGCTACACCCCCAGCTCAGCTCATCATTACATTACGTACAGTTCATGTTGTGTCTGGGACTCCGTGGAGAACAGTACTTGTAATTAAGGGTCCCAAGTGTGACACCATTCCTCCGCCGGGGGAGGGGAACCGCTGAACTCTGCCCAAGCGGGTTTAGGGCTTTTGTGTGCGCAGACAGTAGGCGGCCTGTATCGGACAATGAGGCTCTTAATCCGTTTAAAGAGTACAGCTTTATTAGATTCACTGCGGAGGAACGGGACGCCAGGCGGCCATGTGATTGATGTGGTCGGCCGAGACCCGCCGGACTCCACTTTTGTTTTTTCGGCCTTGGCAAGGAGCCGGACCCTCCCACGTCCCTCCACACTCACACTTCATTTATTTTATTTCCACTTGCTAGAAATGTCACCCGGCCTGTTTTTCGGCCATATTTTGTGTGTAGAATCAGGTACTATATTTATGAGTGAGTTCATCTGCTTAAACAGTGGATCAAGTTTATAACTCGTCATGAAGTTCAGCAGCGTTTTGAAGCATTTCAAAGTTTGAGACCAAAAGCTTCATAACCGATGTTAGTTTCAGGTCCTGGGTACTTTGTCTCTCTATTTTCAGTGTTTTTTTAATCATCTGAGGAAATAAATTAACCCCCCCCACCTCTGGTGACATCACGGCGTCAATAGGGCCTCTGTGAAGGTATTTCTTCCCGGCCTGGCTGCACACATTCTTCTCTGCTGGGGAACACTGCAGCTTTGTGGACCAGCTCCTGTCGGTTCTTCTTCAGGCCCTGTGGTCTGGTTCAGTCGGCTCCTGACACCGTGAGCAAAGGCATTTCTTCAAACACCGCTGCCCTATGACTCACCCTCAACAGCCAGCTGGCATTTTTTGTTGAGTAGCTAATGTTAAAGTACAGTCGTAGTGTGTAAACAGGTTTGCTGGTTTCTAGCGTTCGCGGGGACGTTGTTTTCCTGCCTGCTAGGGTATTAGTGTATTTATGATCTATCTATATATAGACATCAAACAGCCATGTGTGTCCACCAACAGCCACACGAAACCCCTTCCTGCTCCCTCGCTGTTAACAGCTGGAGATAAGAGCCTCAGTTAAATGGCTAAACTGTCAAATATACACTTAAAGGGGCACTGCGTGACAGCTGACTTTATTGACTATCGGTGACCAGGAATTGCAACGACATCGACAGGTCATCAACCGGTCATTACAGTTGCCTGTAATTGACACAGTGAAGTCACAGTTAAGCTAGCCAATTAGAGCAGAGGTCCAACTGAAACGTCTGGAGGTAATTGAAGTGCCAACGGGTGGGGAGTACCAGCTGGAAAGTGAGTTTTGAAAGCCAGAAATCTCAGCGCCTGGCAAAGTAATGGTTGAGTCATTGGTATTGATCAACAACTCTGTCGACTCCCGCAGATATATTATGGTCATTTTGCGCCGTAAAAATCTGATTTATTGCACCTTTAATGTACCGGTTAGGCACTGTGGCAGAGGCCTCGCAATAGAGTCACTCACTGCCACAGTATGAAGATCTTAAAGTCTTACAGGATCGTAAATCTTCTGTCTTAAAGTCGATTACTTCTTAACACTCACCCTGTGGGTTACAGGAGGAGGCGGCCCAGTCTGTAACGAGTACAAATGATGAATTCCATCTGTGTCACTACACAATAAAAGCCCTCTCTTCATCCTTATCCCTGGCATCGGCCTACAACTGAGGACATTCTCCAAACTGGTTTAGACCACTCTTGAGATTAAAATGTTGAGAAAAAAAAAAGAGAAATAAGAAAAGAGTACGGATAAGAGAAGCATTGTGCTGTGAACGTTTAACAATGCCATGCCTTGCTAGAGCTCGGGCCGGGCAGCTGGAAGTGAGGCTCGTTGTTTGTCTCCCAGTATGTCGGGGTGATAAACTTTGTGGAGCGCAGATCCAAACGGCTGCCAGGGAGTTTTTAGTTGCAGTACTACGTGGACAACGCGCATGCCTTCCAAGAAGAGAGACCACACTTTGCACACCGCATAAAAAGTCCACAGTAACAAGACATCTAATCTTGTTTTCAACCTTCAAAACATGCAAGTGAAATAAATCTGTCAGTGGGGTTGAAATAATTTCATTTGTTTCCACAGCGGTTCAACTTGTTTTAAGTATTGTCATGAATCTGAAGGACAGCGTGCTTTCCAGTAGAGGAACAGAGGCAGCGTCTCTCATACCAGAATGAACATTTGTGTATCACTGATTATGTTTTTATACTTTCAATAAACTGAAGAGGCAAGGCATGAAATCCCACGGGAGCAAAGGCTGCAGCTGAGTTACCGCAGCGTACTCAGAGGGGGGGAGTCTGGAGGGTTGCGTTCCAACGGGCTGTGGCTCGGCGGAAAGCCCTCCAACAGCATTTGAAAATCCTCTCGAACGCTGGCGGCGTTTGCATCTGCCCAAAAAAGTCCAGCCTCGCGAGCGAGTGAGCGGCTCTCCAAAATCGCCTCGGAGATTCTCGGTGTAGAGTCAGCCTGCGCCGGGGACAAACCTTGGCAGGCGCTATCCCAAACTGAAGGAGGAGGAACCGCCAGGGGAACTTCGACCTCTGCCTTCCCTCTTTGTATACAAACCATGTCGCTTCCCCCTCTAAACGATGTGATCCAACCCCAACCTGACTGTTGGGAGTCTGGAGGGCTGCCAAGCCAGGCTCGGCGGGGCGTTGGAGGTTTACAGTACTCCAGATGGTGTCTTTTACATATGTAAATAAAAGTGCCTCTGTACATGACAAATAGAAACCCCCAACCCCCCCTTTTACTTTATGTGGTGACTTCCTTCTGAAGCAGCCAGGTGTTGATCATCTACCACAGTTTGGAATGGGCCCTCTGCTCTCTCTCAACACTGCCAAGGTTGAGGGGTTTCATTCCTGGTGTGGGTAGAGCAAGGCACTACCACCGCCTCGGTCAGGGCCTGAAAAGTGTCCATGGCACTGTGAGGCACTAACTGTCGTGTTACACTATGTATACGTCATGTGTCGACCATATGCCTCTCTTTCCTCTCTGTGGTTTTCATCCAGCGAGGTGGTCTTCAGCACCGTGCAGGGAAACTCTGACACCTTGAACCGTTTTTTCCTCAGACAGTGATCCTTATTTGCATGGTCCTGCCGTTGGTTAGGCCAGCGACCAGGGGGCGTGGTTACCTGGCTGTACTCAACACCGACACCGACAAAGGAAAACAGTTCCTAGATGATTGCGCGGCGGTAAACATGACGTAGCAACTCGAGGGATCGCAGCAACACTGTGTTCAGTAAAAGGGAGCAGGGTGAACCACATGGTTAGGGAGACCGTCACATAACTGAAGGTTCACAAGTTCAACCCCCTCTGTCCATCAACTGCAATGTGGTCCTGTCAAAGCGTTGTTGAGCAAGGCACTGATCCTCTATCAGCTCTAAGTTCAACACGTAACCTGTTAGTCAAACGTGATATCTTTCATGTGTCACTGATGAAATATCCAACGAATACCGTGTGGTTGAAGTTTAACTCAACATGATATCGACTCTCTTTGTTCAGTCATGCAGCAGCAGCAGCGGCAGGTTCTTGCAACAGATGGGTTACAGTGGGAATCGAACCCGTAACCCCTGGCAGGGTCAGTTCACTGAGGACCAACGGGCTGGTTCGCTTGTTGAATGAGTTGTATTTTGCGCTGCTCGTCTTCAATCCACCTGGCATCTCGTCAGAACTTCAAAGACGTCTTGAAGAAGTGTTAACGCGGTTTTGTTGCGTTGAGTTTATTTGCCGATGATGCAACGATAAAAACAGAAAGAAGAGGTTAAAGCGAGTGAGATAAAAAAAGATGACAAGCCAAGACATGACTCAACGTGATAGCAGGATGTGAACCGCTGCGGTGATTGACAGGCGCTGTGCCGAGTACTGCAGCTCCTGACCCCTGAACACTTCTGACCCACATCTGGTGTTAATGTGCACTTGGCCTGTTTGAATGCACAGAAGAGAGTGTGTGTGTGTGTGCATGTGTGTGTTTGGGGGGGTGTCAGTGTTTTCCCTGCTAAACGCTGAAGTGATTATCTGAGTCCAGCTAACTGGGTCATGATGGAGATGGATGTCGTACGCCCTCCCTCTCTCTCTCTCTCCCAGCTCACATCGGATGTTCCGCTACACATTTGGGCAGCTTAAACATTTTTCTCTCTGCAGGAGGATTCGGGGGGTTTTTCAGCATTTGCTCATTTCAAAACAAGTACTCCAGTGTTTACCCGCACCCCGTACTCGCTCATCAATCAAGTGACCTGCCTTTACTCCAACGGTATTGTGTTTATCGGGTTGTTTCAAAGAGAGGCATTGTGTGGGCGTCGGAGGGTGTCTTACGTTACAGAGGACCCCCCTTCGGTTTGTTTTCTCACGTAAACAGGCAACCAGGCGGCGTTGAGCGACGGAGAGAGGATGTGAAAGTGGTTATTTAGCAGTGGGCATGTTCACGTCTCGCTGGAACGCACCACCTTTAAGACTCGGTGAGGCTACTGGGATACAAGCGTCCACCAAATGGCAAATATTACCTCAGATAGCGAGTTTAAGTGGTTTAAGCCAATAAAAGATGAGCTTTAAAAGTTACACAACATCGGCCTACTTTGGTTGTGAGGGCAGAGTTTGAACTGTGAAGTATTTTGCCCATCTAACAAAGCTACGGGGATTAAGCTGATCGTTCTAGGGTTGCAGGGATATTCTGTTACATCTATTATCAGGGAAATGTGGCTTTGACCCTTGACCTCCTTACGGTTGGCTGCTTGCAGTGTAGGAAATAAAGCTTTTCTACTGTCGCACTCATGCAAGTATTTTTGGATGAGAGCAAAAAGCAAAAAGCCTAAAAAGTAAAAGTGAAAATGTTGGAAATAGACCAATGAACTAGAGTTCCTCATCCAGTAAAGCTGCAGAGACTTCAAGCAGCACTAGTCTCTAAATGGCAGTGAGAGGTATGTGAACTTCAATACCCAGAAGTCCTGCAAGGTGATGTTAGTGAACTACACACGGTTTATACCAGAGGAAACCAAAGAGGAAAAGATCTAACGTTGTTTTTTTTTTAACACGTTTTCTGTGGGTGGAGCTGCTGTTTGATTTCACTCTTTAGTTGTGATTTGTCACTTCCTCACACACCTGACACCAGAACAGTGTATCTGCAGCGTCTCAATTAGCGTTCATCTCCGTCGCAGCCCCGTGTCGTGTGCATAACGTATCGTAGCTTTAACTGTATATTCTGTCTAGACGCCACAAAGCAAAACCATCTTCTTCTGTCTCAGGCACATGTCCGGCATTAGGCTGGAGCGGTGCACAACTGATCCAGGAACATCTACGGCCTTTCCTCCAGTCAATGGGAGTCTGACTCGGGTGTTATCTAACTGGTGTGTGAGCGCTGGGAGCCTTGTGTGTTTTTCGCCTCTATCTACGGCAGGTAGTGTTTCTGTCTGATAGCGTCTCATCCAGATAATCACTCCCACTCTCTACTTCAGGGATATTAACATGTTGTTCATCCTGGCTCCAGCTCTTTATCTACAGACAAAACAATCTGTGGGCAGGAGAGAGTGTGTGTGTGTGTGTGTGTGTGTGTTTTGGTAGGGAGGTGGATTGAAAGTGTTTATTTGTGTGAATCCAACTTGTTCTTCGGTGCGAACCAACACCCTCACGAAGCCTCACAGCGCCTGATAACGTAGTAACTCCCAGATGATGTAATAACCTTTCAGAAAGTAATAAAATGTTCCTCTGAATGACTCAAAAACGTGATAAAAGCCTGTTGTAAACGTAATGACCTGCAATAAGTTGGCAAATAATGTCAAAGTGCAACGAAACGCTCCTCTGTAAGAGTCAAAAAATTTAATAAATTGCATGTTTTTTTGTTTTTTTACTGATTATGTAACAAATTATTACATGAATGAATTTCCTCCCATGCCAATTAAGCCTGTTTGGATTGAATTGGATTGAATTGGACGTTAGGCAGAAGCACAGACTAATAAAGAGATAGACAAATAAATAGGGAGAGACAGGCAGAGAGAGAGAGAGAGACTCACCCGTCCTCCTTCCCTCCTCCTCTCCTCGGTAAGCTGAAACCGTCTGGGTTAAAGGTGGATTGGCAGCTCGGTGAGGACTGGATGCAGGAGCGGTGGGTCGCGTCGGTTTGGGCTGCAGCATATAAACGCTTTCACCAAACACACCGCCGGGCAGCGTCCATGTGCTGTCCTTCACATGTAAACACATTTCCATTGGGCTGTTTGTGTGTTTGTCATTCCTGGCGTTTTTTCCAGACATGCTATTTCCCCTGTAGAGGCTTTGCAGTTGGCGTCACACATTTCCCAGAAGCCTGTCTGGTTCCTCATGGAGGGTCAGTGGAGAATTAGCTGTGTGTCTAAATAATGTCTAAAGATACAACAACCAGAAAAGAGGAAACACCAGGTTGTTGTGGTGTGTCTGTAGATCATCCAGTAACGTTCTCAGTAAAAGTGATCAGTGTGATCAGGTAGATTTGTCTCCAAATGTAGGTTACTGTGACTCAGTAAACTGTCTTGTCTTTAGCCCTAGTCTCTACTCCAAAACACTCTGAGTTGGAGCTGGAGAAGAGTCAGCTAGTTCACCTGAACTAACTGCTAGCTAGCTAACTAGTTACTGTTAACATGGGACTACTAGCCACTGCTAATGCTAGCTTCTACTAGATACGTTAGCTAGTGTGCTAACCAGATGTGTTAACAACAAGACAGTGATGGTTAGCTGACCAGATGCTTTCGTTAGCTAGCTAACAAGCTACATGATCTCAACACTAAATCAATCAGATGATCAGTGATGAAATGATCAGTTCAGTAGAAACAGACAGAAATGAACCATGAAGATTCAATTCTGTTGAGACAGAAACACAATCAGCTGTTCCCAGAGGATCCAACATGGCTGCCAGAGAGTGTGTGTGACATCACCCTCTATAACTAGCCTAGTTATAATTGTGTAGTGCAATTTTAGCTTCCATAAATTAATATGTGTTAGACATGTAGGGGAGTGTATGTACACACACACACACACACACACACACACACACACACACACACACACACACACACACACACACACACACACACACACACACACACACACACACACACACACACACACACAAGGAGGCATTTGTGTAAATCCAGGATGTACTGAGCTGCCAGGGAGAGATGAGAGGATTAACCTGCTAGCAGTCCGGTCACACGCTACACAGCAGGAAGCCTGCATGCACAACACAGAGCTGCTGCTGGACCGAAACCACGTACCTGCCGAAACCACGTACCTGCCGAAACCACGTACCTGCCTATGGTTTTTTTAACAGCAGCACAAACTCACTCAGCACAAATATGATCAGAAGAACTTTCAATTCAAGGAAGAAAGAGTCCAGTTATGAGGTTGTGCAGTGAAGAGTTGAGTACCAGTCACTCACTGCTTGGGTCAAAGTGTTTTTGAAGAGATTTCCAAAATAAAACGCCTGCTTGGGATGTCACAAAATACACCGAGTGACGGTGATGATGTCCGGACAGAAAACAAACATTTTCCAATAAGTCCCAAAATGTGCCAGACACTGTTTTATGAACTGGATTTCATAATCATCATCATCATCATCATCATGGTGATGATGTGATGAACCTAGGTTTTTTACTCCAAAAAAGGATTATGGATCCTTATTTTGAGTCACAGTATTTTGTGCCCCCCATATTTTACTATTTACACTCTAGGAAGATGAAGATGAAGATGATGATGATGTGTTGCCATTTTCCCCTTTAAAAATAGTTTGTTTGACTCTGTAAGACCTCCGTCTGTTCCTCTATAAAACACCCAACCATCTTTTTCAAGGCGTAATTGGAAGTTTTGGTGATTAGCTTAAGGCGCTAACGTCTCTCAAGCCAATTAGCTAGGTTTCTAATTAAGCACAGTGGCTTTGGGTCCGAGGAACATGAGAGATGCTTGACCTTTACAAAGGTCAGTAATTCACACAGTCCTTCCCTCTGGTGGCCTTTTACGCAGAGATACTCGCCCTTTACATCCCTTTATCCTCTCTCTCTTTTTGTTTCTCCAACCTGCTACCTCTTTCTCCAATTATTTTCTCCATCATCTTCCTTCCTCTCTCTCTCTCTCTCTCTCTCTCTCTCTCTCTCTTCCTGCCTCTCTCTCCCCATCTTCCTCCTCTCTCTCTTTCTTCCTCTCATTCTTCTGCTCCTACTCGTCAACCCGTTCTGGATTACTCTTTTTGTCTCTTTCTGTTTTTGTTCGCTCTCTATTCAGAACCAGCAGCTGGAGGATGAATCTTTTTCTTTCTGACTGTTTCCTCAAATTTCCCAGGGACGGATCTTTTTTTTTTTTTTTTTGGTCCACCCCTCAATCGTTCAATTCCATCCCAGTCAGAGATTTAGAAATCTGAGTCGTAATTATTTATAACCCCGCTCTCCTTTATCTTCTTCCCTCCTCCTCCTCCTCTTCCCCCGCCATCCGACCTTTTTCAAATCACGTCTTAATCCAGCCAGTTTTTGCTAAATATTTAATGCTCCTGACACGGCAGGCTGTAGCTTTCCGCTTTGCTTCGTGCCTCGAGGTCGGCATGTGATCGCGATGGCAGAAACACTTGACTCTCAGCGTCTGTGGAAGTGCTTCGTTGTCTTTTGAGTAGTGAAACCCTATCGCTCCATACGTCGGCCCGGCGTTCAACCTGTGTGGAAAACGCTTCTCCGAGCAGATGTGGCTTTGGATGGAAGTCAGGTCCATCATCACATCACGCACAGGATGTCCTGGCACTGTCCATTTATTACCCAATATGAGGCTTCTGTCACAGTTTGTACCATAAAACTCCTTAATTTGTCGATACTGCAGCAACTTCTCCAAAATAAAGTGCATATTTATTGTCCTTTGCAACTAAAATGATTTATTATGTGATGCTGCTGATGCTCTTACCCACAGAGACTTGCAATGATGGAGGTAGAGGTTCAGTGTCTCGCTCATGAAGACTTTGACAGGACATGCAGTTGCTGATGTGCAGGGATCGAACCTGTGACCTTCCGGTTGATAAGGTCTCTCTAGGCCACATAGACTAGACCATCACTATGGCAGGTCAGGTGTTCAGTGTTTTCCTCATGGACGCTTCAGCAGGATGTGTAGTTGCTTACGGACACATTGGCAGCTGCGGGTATCAAACCTGTGGCGTGCCGGTTGCAGGACGACGGTCTCTCTAACCGCTGCTCTCAGTCGCGATGACGTTCGATGGCATTCAGGTCAATCATGAATCCTTCATTGTGTGGTGTGTGGTAGTCTCGTTGTCTGAGTCCCTGTGGGGATGGAGGCCGGCTGGGAATTAGGTCAACGGCAGCCCGGCCTATAGGTTGCTACCAGGCCGTGGATGAGTATGGCATCTGCCGCGTCTGGCGCCCTCCGGTCCAGGGTTGCCAGGTTTGTTTTCATTCAACTCAACATGTCAAATTGAAACTGCGACTCACGTTGTCACATTAAAGTCTTCATTCTCAGTGGTTTCCTTGTAGGTTGGATATAGGAACCTCTCCGTGGCAAGTAACGTGTCAAGGTTTGAATTTTTAAGAAAATCCACTTCCTGATTTGACTGTATTCAGCGGGAATCGACCCAAAACCTGCTCAGCATCTTGTCCTCTGAATCCAGGGATGTAGTGATGCTGTCTTTCCTCAGTGCATGTATAGAAAGTTGGTGACTCGCCAAGTTCCCTTTTTTTAAAATGTTCTCTCTCCTTCTGGTCTGCAGCTCCTCCCATAATCCCTTTCTTTCAGCTGCAGGCTCAGAGTGGTCCTTATGCTCTGCCCTGCTGTCTCAACCCGGCGTTTCAGGGGCACCGGGTGAACGGAGGGGAAGTGAAACAGAGGGGTGGGGGGCAGTGGGGACCTGGGCTCGTGGACCTATGGGTGCCCCCCGGGGGTTGGAGGTTTGCTTCCAGACCCCCAACCCTCCACCCATCCTGTGCGTGATCATAAGCATTCAAGAGCAGGAAGGGATGAGGCGCGTGGGCTTTGACCTACATTTTGGCCTTAAACATCCTCCGACAACGCAATGCACAGGTCAGGGCTGGGGGGGGGGAGGGGAGGGGGGAGGGGGAGGTGGGGGAGGAGGCGGGGGGGGTCCATCCAACAACTCTTATCATATTAGAAAAGCTGGATGGAAACAGCAACAGTCGTCGTTACGCTTGCTTGGGTTTTAGCTTCATGTGTCGTCAGACTTGGTTCAGGCTTGGTCTAGTCTTGGTTCAGGCTTGGTCTAGTCTTGGTTCAGGCTTGGTCTAGTCTTGGTTCAGGCTTGGTCTAGTCTTGGTCCAGGCTTGGTTCAGGCTTGGTCTAGTCTTGGTTCAGGCTTGGTTCAGGCTTGGTCTAGTCTTGGTTCAGGCTTGGTCTAGTCTTGGTTCAGGCTTGGTCTAGTCTTGGTTCAGGCTTGGTCTAGTCTTGGTCCAGGCTCATTGTACAACAGCTGAAGTGTCTCTGGATGTTCTGTCTGTAAAGTATCTCCTACCTGTCGTCTCTCCAAGGTACATCAGGATACTGCTAAGTGCTTTTCATGGTTACTGTGAATGGAGACTGCTGCCTTGTATTCTTTGAGCCGTTTCAATGCTTAAGTTTTGCTTGACAGGAAGAGAAAGCGAGACAGAGACAGATACTAAGAGAGAGAGACAGAGGAAGAGAGACAGACAGATACTAAGAGAGAGAGACGGAGGAAGAGACACAGACAGATACTAAGAGACAGAGATACTAAGAGAGAGAGACAGAGGAAGAGAGACAGACAGATACTAAGAGAGAGACAGACAGACAGACAGATACTAAGAGAGAGACCATTCCCTCCAGTCGCTCACATCCAGACGGCGAGGTGACAGAGGTCACGGGGGTCACCATGGTGACATTTCCGACTAGAGGAAACCCCACTGAAGTGCCCCTCCCCTCCCCTCACCCCCCATTGGCTAAACCATGGAGAGGCTTTTCAGGGATGCCCCCCCCCCCACCCACCCACACCCACACCCACACACACCCACACCCACACACACACACACACACACACACACACACACACACACACACACCCTACCTCCCCCAGTCATCCAGACTCCTCCCCTTTCTACAACCCTGTTCTCCACCCGTGTTACAATCACACACACACACGTGTACTATCACACACATGTACTATCACACACACGTACTATCACACACACGTAGTATCACACACACATGTACTATCACACACATGTACTATCACACACATGTACTATCACACACACACGTAGTATCACACACATGTACTATCACACACATGTACACATGTACTATCACACACATGTACTATCACACGTCTGCAGGTTCCTGCGTGTGACAGGAATGACACTCTAACGCATCAGGACATATGAGCTATCGTTCCTCTGAGCGTGAGGCGTTTGAACAGAGAGCAGATCTAACGAGTGAATGAACCAATCGGCGGGCTCGGTTTCCGGGCAGACGCACACAGACAGGAAGAGAGAAAGAGAGGCGTTTTTAATTTGGCGGAAGGTTGTGTAATTGGACAGAGTAGACGGAGGGATCGGCTGTTGGCAGGTCTTGGCGGCGGGTTGCCAAAGACGTGGTCTAGAAACCTCGTTAGTGCTCCCGGTTGAACGGGATCCAGCGACGGCGGCTGGCCCAGACCAGTTGATCTCCCAGTTCGCTGCTGATTAAACTGCTATTATACAACAAGCTGTTTCAGCCGAGCAATCTCATTGGGCGAAGACGAGATCCAAACCAGTCATTCCTGCTTTGTGGTGACCGGGCATCACTCTGGTTAACACCTGTTTTTATTCTTTTGTATAAGAAAACTGAAGAAAACGTTCCAGTCAGAACAGAGGCAACTGGTGGAGACGTCACCATAACACCATACCACCATACCGCCATAACACCGTATCGCCATAACACCGTAACGCCGTACCGCCGTACCGCCATAACACCATATCACCATATCACACCGCCGTACCGCCGTATCACCGTACCGCCATAACACCATATCACCATATCACCATACCGCACCACCATACCACCATACCACCATAACGCCATATCGCCATACCGCCATATCGCCATACCGCCATACCGCCATACCACCATACCACCATACCATACCGCCATACCACCATACCACCATACCACCATACCATACCGCCATAACGCCATACCGCCATATCACCATACCGCCATACCGCCATACCACACCGCCATACCACCATACCACCATACCACCATACCATACCGCCATAACGCCATACCGCCATATCACCATACCATACCACCATACCGCCATGTCACCATATCACCATAACACCATATCACCATATCACCATACCACCATACCCAACCACCATACCACCATATCACCATACCACCATACCACCATACCACCATATCACCATACCACCATACCACCATAACACCATACCACCATATCACCATACCACCATACCACCATATCACCATACCACCATATCACCATACCACCATACCACCATACCACCATAACACCATACCACCATATCACCATACCACCATACCACCATATCACCATACCACCATACCACCATATCACCATACCACCATAACACCATACCACCATATCACCATACCACCATACCACCATACCACCATATCACCATACCACCATAACACCATATCACCATATCACCATACCACCATATCACCATACCACCATAACACCATACCACCATACCACCATACCACCATAACACCATATCACCATATCACCATACCACCATACCACCATACCACCATATCACCATACCACCATACCACCATACCACCATATCACCATACCACCATACCACCATATCACCAACACCATACCACCATACCACCATATCACCATACCACCATACCACCATACCACCATATCACCATACCACCATATCACCATACCACCATACCACCATATCACCATACCACCATACCACCATACCACCATACCACCATACCACCATACCACCATAACCCTGTTCCTTTAACCACCCAAACAAAGTTGGAATTTCTTCATTGAACATGTTTGATCATAAATGTTTGTTAGTAGAGGAACATTTTATTCCCTATAAAGGCCGTTTATGTGAGGGAGAGAATGTGTGTGTGTGTGTGTGTGTGTGTAGTTAATGCAAAAGTACTCTGAAGAGTTAAGAGTAACTGTGTAATGTAACTAGTTACTTTTAACACCATCAGATATTGCTCATAAAACGTTTATCATCTGCTGCCAGTTGGGATCTTTCCAGGGTTATTTGTAGTTGGTGTGTTTGTGGATGGTTTGCCTCTGGGGTCGGCGGGGGTGTGTGTGTGTGTGTGTGTGTGTGTGCGTGTGCGTGTGCGTGTGCGTGTGCGTGTGCGTGTGCGTGTGCGTGTGCGTGTGTGTGAGACCGGGTGGGGGGGTATCAGTCAAGCCTCCAGATTTACTACGATAATTTTCCTCCTAATGAATTTTTGAACAGAGCCCAAACCCAGAATCTGTTTTCTGCTAAACGTGGTGCTATGAAACACTGCGGGTACTACAGGCTGTTTACCAGACCCCAATACACACACACACACACACACACACACACACACACACACACACACACACACACACACACACACACAGCCCTTTTCAGTTTGTTTTGCAGAATATGTGTATTGGGCTCAATTCACTGCCAGTACAATTGGATTATTTTTTAATCTACCGTACATGAACATCCACGCCGTTCCAGGACGCCTAGCAACCGTCTCTATCGGGGATGCGAATAACCGAGGTAAAAAGTGATGACACATCGCCGACGGGCCGAGAGCCGCGGCGTCTCACTTCAACATTTCCATAATTTCCAGTGGGGAGTGTTGGCAGCTTCGTTCCACCGCGAGGTCTCTCCTGGTGTAAAGGGATTATCGGTGTGGAGGTGAAACCAACAGTGGGGTATTCTCTACTGTGACATCATAGTGGGAATCATCTGCATGTTTTGAGACATGGAACGCCGCACATTAGTGAACAATTGGTTTTCAAATTAAAAGTTCTTCCTGTTTGAATTCATCTGTTACGAAGCAAACGTGCTCCTCCATTTGTATCTCATTATCTCTCTCTCTCTTATGCACACACACACACACACACACACACACACACACACACACACACACACACACTCCTCATGACTGTCATGCTCGCTTGTCATGCCTCCTCTCCAGGCTACCAGTAACATGTTTACACAGTTATGACCCCTCTTTAAAAACCTCCCAGGGGCTTTCATACAGCAACACTGGGACTTCCCATGATCCCCCTCCCTGGCAAGGTCAGAGGTCATCTCCCTATAGAGGAGATAGTGAAATGTACTCTTTAATGGTAGCTATCCATTTACCTCCACCTCCCCTCACCAGACGGGCCATGGAACCCAAATCAAGCCGAGTCGTCATTGGAAACGCCGCCGGGCTGATCGTCCGGCCGCGTGATGTCCTCGCCGACGTCACGACCCACCAGACACCAGGGAGAACAACCACGACTTGTTTGAGTTCCCCTGAAACGTGTGCTTGATTAAGATCCTGTACACTGTAAAAAAAAAAAAGAGCCTGTCGTAATAATTATAACAATTTGATTTGATTTGATTTTAAGACTTAATATGAGATGACATTTCTTTCTTGATGCTGAAGGAAAATTTGGTCATAGCAGCAGCAAAGCACAGGACATCGATAAAATGACAGATTTACAAATATAGCGTCCAGTGCAAGACCATGCAGGACATGTAGGATGTGCAATGTTGAATATTCACATTGTCACATTTTCTTGTTGAAATAGTTTTTTGCCATATGATCTTGTAATCCACACAGACACCAACCACAGACAGCAGGGAGAACACTTTGGGTGTGTTTGAATTCCCTGTCAGCATGTGGTTGATTAAGATCCTGCATGACCCTCCGGCCTCCACCTCGCTGATGAAGCGCCTCCCTTGTTGACCGAAATAAAGCGCACTCAATTTTCAACAAACGCTCTCAGACTGCCAAAGGCAGGGGTGTTGCAACTGCACACTGCAAAAAGATGTTGTGAAAGCTTGGAAGAAATGTTCTTGTATCCAGACCTATCAACAGTCTTTCATCAAGTGATCCCCCTGCACTGGGGGATCATTTTGCATGTTTCAATAAATTCTACTTTTTTCTAGATGAGGTAAAGCCATTTGGTTGAAAGGGAAATTTAAAAATGTTCTCTTTTTAATATTCAACTCCTTGTTTCATGACTAATTCATGAAAGTATTAATACTGAAATGAGATGTCGTTCAAGATATGTTCCCCTCTTTTTAAGCAAATGTCTTAAAACAAGTTGCATGATCTTGAAAAAGTTACAAACCAACAAAATGATCTACCAGTGATACGATGTGACTAAAAAATATCCTAAAGTCTGAATACAGAATAAAGTCCCAAACCAGCTGGTCATTTTTTGCAGTGCAGGTTGGCCTCGGCGCGTAAACACCGGAGCAGTGGTTCGGTTTGATTCAACACACATGCTGTTCTGGCTGCACCGTGCACGGCTCAGGTTCAGTTTGTCGCAGCTTTACGGCCTTGTTAACGTTCAGGTCGTCAGGAAAACTACAACATCCATGTGCTGTAACATAAACTTGAATCTTGAGTCTTGAACTACAACATCCATGTGCTGTGTCACAGCAGTAGGTGTGTGTGTGTGGTAGTCTGGCTGCTGTAGTTCATGGGTATTGTAGTCCATGAGAGGATGGTAGGAAAGTTTGCTTGTGTCGATGGGCAGCTCAGCTCGACCCTCTCCTCTCTCTCTCTCTCCTCCCTCTCTTCTCTCTCTCTCTACAGCCGCTCACAGGAATGCAGTCATGTGCCCTGGACCTTCCCTCCACACACACACACACACACACACACACACACACACACACACACACACACACACACACACACTCTTTCTCTTTCTCACTAAAACACACAGTCACTCACATAGACACTCACTCTCTCTTAAATATGCAATAACACACACACACACACACACACACACACACACTCACAGTGTTTACCTCTGATGGAAAAATGGGCGTGTCTGGAGTCAGTTTCTACATTAGACTGAGAAAATAGACAAATAAAGGCGAGAGCGGACCAGTGTGTCGTAGTTTTAACCCTCAGGACGTCAGATAGAGTTGCAATAAAATAAAGTCAACAGAAAACAGAAATAGAGCTGCTCAGGCACTCCCAAAAAACACTCCCAAAGGTGGAAGTAAAGCATTACAGTTACTCTTGTTACTGTAATTGAGTAGGTTTTGTGTACTTGTACTTTTGAGTAATTTTGAAGTGTGTTTTGACTGAAATATTTTACTACATTTTAAATCTCGTTCATTGCTCTTTGTTAGCATTGCATCAGAAACCTGCGCTAGCATGTGGAGGAAACATTAACTAACAGTAACCACTCAGGTTTATCTGTAATAGCTCAGTTAGCATTATGGAGAAAGCCATCAATCCAGCTACAGTATTATTTGTGCTAGCCTGGTTGTTAGCTAGCTAGTTCGCTAGCCGTGCTAGCTAGTTGGATAGCTAACAACAAAAGAAACATCAGTATAGTGACGTTATTGAATCATTTTTTAAAATCCCAGATCAAATAATAACATGGATTTTAAGTAATTCAGTAACGTTTACTTTAAATAAGACACTTTTTACTTTCACTGCAGTAGATTTTTTTACACCAGTACTTTACGTGTATTTAAGTAAAATATCAGCTAAGTAACTGTACTTCTACCTGAGTACTGCTCTGGTTTCGCTTCTCTTTCCACTCTGATTATCCATGTCTTCCTCATCCATCGTGTTTTAGATGTAATCATCATCCACATGACAACACACATCAGTATCACTTTCCAACACAACACGTTAATCATATTATTTTTGACATATGTTGTGTTGAACTCAACCCAAACTAATCACGCGTTTGTGTTGAAACTGACATATCCTCTTATGAAAGAGTGTAGGAAGTGGATAGGAAACAGAAAAGGGACCTAGTACGTCCCCTGTTTGCCTTCCTACGCTTCCCTCAGACTGGAGGTGTCCTCAGGTCACTTCCTCTCGTGGACTGAGGAGGAAAAGGGCCGGTGGTGGAAATATGGTGGAAACTCCCCTCGGTTCACACCAAAAACAAGCCTTTAGATCCCTTTTGGGAGGTTCACTGAGTCCAGTCTTCACCGGGACAGAGAGAGAGAGCGTGGACATAAACAACACCGAGACAAAGTGCATGTGAGTTCATTTCCAAAATGTTGGACAAACTGGACAGAAACCATTATAATGATTCCCTGAAGCTCATCATTGAATATCTCTAATATAGAGAGGGAGTCTGTAACAGTGACATGAGTCAGTCAACCAAAAACAATAGCTCTTATACTTTAAAAAAATACCAATCACTTGAATTGAAAGTTTCATTGATATTCAGAGTAAGTTTCATCTCCTTAAGAATCCATTAGTTAGTGTAAAAAGGAAAAGCTGTCATCCAAAAACCAACAGATAGTTTTTATGTCAATCCTTGATCATTTGTACTCATGTAGGAGGATGATATGTGTTTTTTTAAATGCTAAAATAAGAAACAATCCAACCTGATGATGTGTAACGTGATATATTGTACAGCGCTTTAGTTATAATGCTCTGCTGCCGCATTTAAAACCTCTGAACCACAACACACACACACACAGGAACAATGGCAGCTTCAGCTTGCAATCACATGAACAACAGGTGCAACTTCCACTCCCAAGACACACACACACACACACACACACACACACACACACACTGCACTGATTGTTGTCTCATCCTCTTCGGTACAAGCAAACAGTCCAAATATGAAACTGACATCAGCAATGAAACTATTTCCTACTAAAACACACACTGATACTGTAAATCACTGAAACACACGCTCTATTACCCGCACCTAAATAAACACTAAGCCACTGCTGCTGCTGAAAATATTGCATCTCCATAATATCAACTTTTCAGAAAGTCAGAAAAACAACCTTATTTCAGCCATGCATTTTTGAGCTTTTATTTTGAAAGGTTTTGAAAGGTTTGCAGAAGCCCAGGTTGTCCTTAAGCGTCCTCAACACACTGAGGATCGTGCAATCTCTCAATTTAAGCGAAGCCGTGAGAAACCGCCGTGACTGGAGTGGCGTTTCCCCCCCCCCACCGCGGTGATAACCTCTACACATGTTCTGTCTGCACCGTGAAGCCTCGTCAGTGTGAAGGGACGTCTGAACCAACTCTGCAGGAATTCAAAAGAAACCCAACATGAAAAAAAAAAAAAGCAACTCAGCTTTTGGCTTCCAGGCTGTTTTCAATTTTCTATCTGCGGCATGGGAAAGAGAATGTGACTGTGTGTGTGTGTGTGTGTGTGTGTGTGTGTGTGTGTGGGGGGGAGAGAGAGAGAGAGAGAGAGAGTGTGTTTTCCCTGTTTTTAGATACAGGCAATGTGGATATAGCTGTTAGTTAGCAGTAATGGACTGGTGTGTGTGTTTGTGTGTGTGTGTGTGTGTGTGTGTGTGTCTGCCACCGGCCCCTGGGAGTCGGTACAAAAAGGCCCCTGTGTGTGTGGTGTGTGTGTGTGTGTGTGTCCACATGCCTGCAAGGGATTGTGGGATGCGTGGGAGAGCAGCACTCATGAAAGTAGAGGAACAAAAAGGATGAATGAATGATGAGTCTTTCTCTCCTCTGTCTCTCTCTCTTTCTGTCTGTCTGTCTGTCTCTCTCTCTGTCTGTCTCTCTTTCTGTCTCTCTCTCTCTGTCTCCCTGTCTCTCTCTTTCTTTCTCTCTCTCCTCTCTCTTTCTGTCTCTCTCTCCCTCCCTCTCTGTCTGTCTGTCTCTCTTGCTGTCTCTCTCTCTCCCTCTTTCTCTCCTCCTGTCTCACTCCTGCTCTCTTTTCTCTCCTCTCCATCCTCTCTCTCTCTCTCTCTCTCTCTCTCTCTCTCTCTCGCTCTCTCTCTCTCTCTCGTTCCGGTGGCGTTAGGTTCTGCCGGGGGAGCGCTTGGTTCTCAACGCCCCGTTAGCACCTCCCCTGAGCGGAGCCACATTAGCATTGGTATTGATGACAACGTGACCTATTCATAAGAACACAAGCTCCTCCCCTTCTAATGAAAGGAAAACCGGATCACAAGAGCCTCAACCCGAGTTATGAAGCCTCACTGCCATCCTGGAGCAGCTGACCGTGTAATAACTGGTCAAAATGCTCTAAAACATCCCTCTGAACGGGTTGGACACTTCATAAACAATATTATGAATTGCTGGATAATATAATAACATCTTCATCATGATCTTATAATGTTTTTATGAAGTGAAAACTTGTGAGCATCTTAGCTAACAAGACAGCTAACGTTAGCAACCGGCTACAACTGACGGTAACGAAGCTGAAGACTTAGAAACAAAAACGCACAAAACAGCCGCCACATTTTCAAGTTTGGAAAAGCAACATGAAAATATAACGAACAATGAAAAATGAAATCCCCAATAATAGCTCACTACTACACCTTAACAACCGATGCTACTACTAGCATAGCTACACTTAGCAAAGCCCACCATGCTAACGTTACATCCTCACTAAAGGATTACGCCGCTGACAACAAAGAAGTCCAAAAAGCAATTTGTAAAACCTGAATCATCTAAAGTTGTGAAATAACACAACTTACCTCGTCAGGAAACCAGGGAACGTGAATCTTCTACCAGCTAGCAAAACACTTTGGTTGTAGAGAAACGAGAAACAGATCAAATCAATCTTCCACTGCAACCAGTTAAAACCAGTATTAGCAAGAGCAGCAACTTCCTGTACAGGTTAAAACCACCAGACACGGCAGTTCAATATATTTAATTATATATTATATATATTTAATTTAATATGTAGCCCCAGGCAGACGAGTGGCCACTGAGCTAACAGGGAAGTAAAGAACAAAAAAAGTACTAAACCTGTTAATGTAATAAATTGCCACGTAA
>JAXDDW010000150.1:740000-752500 GCA_034670385.1 Hoplostethus mediterraneus
TTTAGTTTCCTTTGATCTGAATGCGTTTCACACCCTGACAGGAAAACACTGAACACATGTCATTTTTTGGCGTCTTTCAGCATGAAAATGGTCAAACATATTGATTATTGCTCCATAATATCCGTAAGAGCGTCAACATTCTGGTTGAACTATTTTAGTGTTTTCATGATCGGCATCCAAGGAAATCTGAGGCTGTTTGTACGTCTGTCTGCTTGTTCTCTTGTTCTCTATCTTTAAGTGCACACAGCATGCTAGATTTAGCCTGTGTGTGTGTGTGTGTGTGTGTGTGTGTGTGTGTGTGTGTGTGTGTGTGTGTGTGTGTGTGTGTGTGTGTGTGTGTGTGTGTGTGTGTGTGTGTGTGTGTGTGTGTGTGTGTGTGTGTGTGTGTGTGTGTTCGGTGTACTGACCCCCACCTCACCCCTGCTGCTCGTTTGGCCAAGCCCTTTGGTCTTTTCTTATCCGGGGTAAACGTAGAGGTGACCAGGCACCTGACCTCCATGACCTCCATGACCTCATTGACCCCTGAGGGCCAAAATAGACTCACTACCACAAGACAACATTACCACTGCAGACGGTCTAATTCAGGTTTATTTACTAGAGTGGTGATCCAGGAGATCCTTTTTATCTAGTCTGCATCTTCATCTCTCAGCCTCACTGTAGTGTTCCTCACTGTGGTGTTCTTCACTGTGGTGTTCCTCACTGTGGTGTTCCTCACTGTGGTGTTCCTCACTGTGGTGTTCTTCACTGTGGTGTTCTTCACTGTGGTGTTCCTCACTGTGGTGTTCTTCACTGTAGTGTTCCTCACTGTGGTGTTCCTCACTGTGGTGTTCCTCACTGTGGTGTTCTTCACTGTGGTGTTCTTCACTGTGGTGTTCCTCACTGTGGTGTTCTTCACTGTGGTGTTCTTCACTGTGGTGTTCTTCACTGTGGTGTTCCCTCACTGCTCTTCCCAGAGATCACCTGTCAATCAAACAGTGTGTCCAGTACTGTGTCGTCTTTCTCCTTGGGTTTCCTGTTGATGGAGTTTGAGTTCCTGTAGGTGGCGCTCTTCTCTTTGTCTGTTCAGCCACGGTGGCTATCGCTGCTCATGCTAACTACCCAGTTCTTCTTCTGGTGATTTCAGTTATTTACCTCAGTTAATCCCAGCTGTCCTCTGCTTCAGTAGGAAGAGCAGAGAAGCAGGGTTGTGACCAGAAGGTTGCTGGTTTGAATCCTGGACTGCAAACTGTGTGAATCACAATAAAGGTTTAATGAAAAATGATCATCATTTTTCGTCGCCTCACACCTCGTAACAGTTTGTTAGTTCGTCAATTAAGGATGATCCAATCACCTCGTCCCGTCGTCTGGATGAATGCCAGCCGTTGTCCTCGGCGTCACCAGAACCACATCATCTATTAAAGCTGTCGGCTCGGCTTTCTTCTACTTTCTTCTACTTTGGCTCCGATTGAAGAAACGATCAGATCCAAAGTAGAAGAAAGTAGAAGTTCAAGTCGGTTTTTCTAATCCCTGTAGGAGGAAAAAGGAAAAACAGAATAAAAGAAGAAGAAAGTAATAAAACGCCTACAGGCTCCTACAGGCTCCTCCCCCTCTCAGTTTACAGTTGGTGGTATAGAAATGATGATCACGCACACGCACACGCGCGCACACACACACACACACACACACACACACACACACACACACACACACACACACACACACACACACACACACTCCCTCCACCATTAAAAGGATTAGTAATGTTCCCGGGGGGTTAACGGGGTCAAGGGCTGCCGCTCTCCACCGATAGGTCAACAGCGTCGTTGACCCGGTAATTCCTACCAATTAGACCAATCACAGCGCAGCGCCCAGTCCCCGCCCACGACACAGGCACAGAATAAACCTGCAGTTATAACATACATGCTTTTATCTCAAGCTCCTTACAGTGGGAGGGTGTATTTACAGTATTAGTGCCTTGGTGTATTTACAGTATTACTGCCTTGGTGTATTTACAGTATTAGTGCCTTGGTGTATTTAGTATTAGTGCCTTGGTGTATTTACAGTATTAGTGCCTTGGTGTATTTACAGTATTACTGCCTTGGTGTATTTACAGTATTACTGCCTTGGTGTATTTACAGTATTAGTGCCTTGGTGTATTTAGTATTAGTGCCTTGGTGTATTTACAGTATTAGTGCCTTGGTGTATTTACAGTATTACTGCCTTGGTGTATTTACAGTATTAGTGCCTTGGTGTATTTAGTATTAGTGCCTTGGTGTATTTACAGTATTAGTGCCTTGGTGTATTTACAGTATTAGTGCCTTGGTGTATTTAGTATTAGTGCCTTGGTGTATTTAGTATTAGTACCTTGGTGTATTTAGTATTAGTACCTTGGTGTATTTACAGTATTAGTGCCTTGGTGTATTTACAGTATTAGTACCTTGGTGTATTTAGTATTAGTACCTTGGTGTATTTAGTATTAGTACCTTGGTGTATTTAGTATTAGTGCTTATTTTCAGAAAAGTACCTTTTTCTTCTTGTTCTGTTCTAGTCTGTCTCACTTTGATGTTTTCTATCATGTACATTTAAAATTGACATGATAAAGATTTAAAGAGCTCAGGTGAGTTTGGAGTTGAACCCCCAACCCTGGCGGTGTCAGTGCCTTGCTCTACCTATTGGGCTCCTCAGTCCCATAGAAACACAATGGATACAAGCTTCGTCTGTTAGATCCTCCACCGCTGAACATTACTGAACATTACTGAACAATACTGAACATTACTGAACATTACTGAACAATACTGAACATTACTGAACAATACTGAACATTACTGAACATTAGTGAACATTAATGAACAGTACTGAACAATACTGAACATTACTGAACAATACTGAACACTGAACATTACTGAACAATACTGAACAATACTGAACATTACTGAACAATACTGAACATTACTGAACATTAGTGAACATTAATGAACAGTACTGAACATTAGTGAACAGTACTGAACATGACTGAACAATACTGAACATTACTGAACAATACTGAACATTAGTGAACAGTACTGAACAATACTGAACAATACTGAACAATACTGAACATTACTGAACATTAGTGAACAGTACTGAACAGTACTGAACATTAGTGAACAGTACTGAACATTAGTGAACATGACTCCCAACGTAGTCTTCGTCTTCTCTTAGTTCCCTGACCAGTCTTCGTCTTCTTCTTCTTCTTCTGCTGCTGCTCACCGAGGAGCTCAAGGGCACCTTGACACCAGTCAGCAGAGGGATTCAAACCAGCAACCCTCCAGTCACCTGGCTGCTTTTCAAACGTTTCTGAGAATGGAGAGAAAAAACAACTGACTGATTATTAGTGAAATTCAGGCTGGAAGACGATTTGATCACTTCCTGTTCTGCTTACTAATCACCCCCCCCCCTCCCCCCTCCTCCCCCCCTCACCTCTATTTACAGGCTCTGCTGCTCTCTACCAGCTCAGCTGATACTGCAAATGTCAGTGGTGTGTGTGTGTGTGTGTGTGTGTGTGTGTGTGTGTGTGTGTGTGTGTGTGTGTGTGTGTGTCGCCAGGCCAGTGTAATCAGATGTGACATTTTGGCTGCTGCCGCTACAGGACGGTAATGATCATTTGCGACCCGGTTAACCCAAACCATCATCTGTGGCTGTCGCATGAAGGACCGGAAGAAGGGAACAAGGAAGGAAGGAAGGAAGGAAGGAAGGAAGCAAGCTCTCCATCCTTCCTTCCTTTTATCCCTCCTCCCATCCCGTCCTTCATGATGAGTCGTCATTGTGTGCGAGGTTAGTTTGTCACTAGTCAGATTCACAACTAGTTGTCATGGTGACAGTGGGCAGGTTGTGGTTTGATGCCTTGCTCAAGGACACACCGGCTGCAGTGGGAATTGAACCTGCAACCTCCGGGTCACAGGACAGTCTCTCCAACCACCGTCTCTCTCTCTCTCTCTCTCTGACTTTGCAGTAGTTGAGTAGAGGTGAACAGGATCACATAGCAGCTCCCTGTGTGTGTGTGTGTGTGTGTGTGAGTGTGTGTGTGTGTGTGTGTGTGTGTGTGTGTGTGAGAGAGTCCTCCCTCCTCTTACCTCAGTATACAGATTTTTTCCCCCTGACTGACTGTGTCCCCGACCAGCAACTGCAATGTCACCACACACACACACACACACACACACACACACACACACACACACACACACACACACACACACACACACACACACACACACTTGAGGAGGTTGGCTTTCATTTCAGCTGTTCATTTTTACGTAATCATTCAATACTCCCCCTTCTCCTCCCACACACACACACACACACACACACACACACACACACACACACACACACACACCTTGCCTCAGGAGTTTGTGTGTGTGTGTGTGTGTGTGTGTGTGTGTGCTAGTTAATACCAAACTTCACTCCTCTCCCTTGCCAGTGCCTTGCTCCAGGGCACATCGGCGGTAATTATTTGGGGAGGGGGGAGGTGTCCAGGGATTTGAACCAGCAACCCCTCCCACCTGGTTCCTTCTAGTAAGCAGAACTACACTGCCAGCTAGTTAACTGCTAGTAACACACGCACGCACGCACGCACGCACGCACGCACGCACGCACGCACGCACGCACGCACGCACGCACGCACGCACGCACGCACGCACGCACGCACGCAGGAGGGTGGATCTGTTGGACAGGGTTTCCGGTGGAGAGTGAAACCTCCTGAACGACGTTTTCTTAGTTTTCTTGGTGATAAAACGTCTCTGTTCTCTTGTCGCGTTTACAGGATTATTATGGGAGTTTTCAGATTATATGGAATCATGGAGTTGGACGCATGTGAACACCGCTGCTGACCTCACTCACACACACACACACACACACACACACACACACGCACGCACACACACACACACACACACAGGGGTGTGTATATACGTGCATACTGTCATCCAGGCTGAAGGCAGCGTTATTAATAGACGTGTCAGGGTGACAGTGAACCCACATGGCAGATTCCTCTGCTGTGGTATCAGCACATCGACTTCAACTCAACACTCAACTCAGAGCAGAGAGGGAGTTCTATTCTATTCTATTCTGTTCTGAACAGATCTCATCAGTCTGTGATGTTCAGTTCAGTTCAAGTGTTGCGACATCCCTCAACCTGGCTCGTCTACCTCTACTTCAGCACTATGCTTCCCAGAATGCCTTTCACCAACCGTCTACCTCTACTTCAGCACTATGCTTCCCAGAATGCCTTTCACCAACCCCCAGAGACGGGGTGTGAACTTGTTGCAATCGGGTGGAAAGAGAGATAGTGATGGAGAAAAAGGGAGAGTTGCTCCCCTGACAACACAACATGTCTTACTACTGCATTGCATTCTGGTCTATCTCTGCTACTGCATTGCATTCTGGTCTGTCTTGCTACTGCATTGCATTCTGGTCTATCTTACTACTGCATTGCATTCTGGTCCATCTCCTGTCGGTGTCTCTCTCTCCTCTGATGGATTTCTCCTGTATGATTGTTGATCGTTGGTCTAGAAAGAAGCCCTTGCTCCTTGATTCTGATTGGCTGGCAGACAGACAGACAGACAGACAGACAGACAGACAGGTTTATGCCACTCCTGACATCTCTGCTGAAATGGTACGATTGAGACAAAAAACATGTCACACCACACGTTTTACACCCTGAGCAACCTCCTAGTCACATGGTGTGTGTGTGTGTGCATGTGTGTGCATGTGCGTGTGTGCGTGTGTGTGCACATTCAAACACTAATCAACCACCAAGCCACGCGGTCCAGCCAGCAGGACACCATGCTGTGACTTCCAAACGAACAGACACACACTCCTGTGCACGTACACACCAGCGAGCACGCACACACACACACACACACACACACACACACACACACACACATACAGAGTGTGTGTGTGTGTGTGTGTGTGTGTTCACGGGACAGGACTCCTGACTGTTCTTGGGACTGACACAGTGTCTGGCTGCAGGCTGCTGGCTGCAGGCTGAACACTGAGACATGTGACTCAGCGACAAATCAGAGCCCTGCTCTCCATGGGGCCCCGGGGACCAACACCCCACCGCCGGGACCCAGGTGAGACCGGCCAGAAACACGGGAATATGTGGAGAGCCCGGCTCCAGAAATCACATCTGACACCTTGTATTAGAGAACAGGAAGTGAACGCCGGTGTAGCTCAGCTGCCTGGAGAGGTTTGGTGCTGCTTCACCTCCAGAGTCCAGACTTGATATTTCATCATGTTGACTGAAAACATCAAGGGAAATTTGCTAGAAATCTATTTTGAAGACATCTAGAGGGACATCAGAGCAGAGGAGCATCCAGAAGCAGTGATGATAGTTTGGTGATCTAAATGTAATAAATCATCACGTTGATCAAACACCGATGTCCTCCAGCTCCTCCAACACCAGAACGTTAGTCTGGGATTACTGCAGATTACAACACAATTCATTTTTTCCCCATTCTGGCTACTGCATTGCATTCTGGTCTATCTTGACTACTGCATTGCATTCTGGTCCATCTCGGCTACTGCATTGCATTCTGGTCTATCTCGGCTACTGCATTGCATTCTGGTCTATCTCTGCTACTGCATTGCATTCTGGTCCATCTCCTGTCGGTCTCTCTCCTCTGATGGATTTCTCCTGTATGATTGTTGGTCGTCGGTCTAGAAAGAAGCCCTTGCTCCTTGATTCTGATTGGCTGACACCAAAACCTGACGGGTCCCGGTGATGGTTTGGATCAAGAGTCAGTCAAGGTTGAGAACGCTTCACCGTGTTGAGTGTTTTACGGTGTTTTACGGTGGATTCTTCCTTTAAGACATCCAGTCAGGCCTTATGCTAACATGCTTGTCTTTCTGCACTCTACCATGTGTGCACTGCAGAGAGGACCAGTTGTCCATTGGCATGGTGATTGTGTGTGTGTGTGTGTGTGTGTGTGTGTGTGTGTGTGTGTGTGTGTGTGTGTGTGTGTGTGTGTGTGTGTGTGTGTGTGTGTGTGTGTGTGTGTGTGTGTGTGTGTGTGTGTCTGGCTGGGTTTCCGTGGAGCCGGAGGGAGCGGAACGCCGTGACCTACATACTCTGGGCTTTCTGCCGTTATTATTATTATGGGATGGGGCTCTACCTCGGCTGCTCCTTCTGCCATGTTGACGACACACACACACACACACTCAGAAATATAAATTGGTGTGTGTGTGTGTGTGCAGTCATAAAACTGATAAGTACAAGCGTCACAAGCATAAGTGTGTTTATAGGGATGTGAAAGTTCCTGGATGCTCTCAAGCACACACACACACACACACACACACACACACACACACACACACACACACACACACACACACATTTGTCTGATGTTCTGGTTAATAGGTGCGTTTGTTGGTAGCAGCACGGCATTGTGGGCCGTTTAAGATTAACCATGTACAGCGCGTGAACCTCGGGGATACCCCACCGGTTGTGTACATGCTTAACGTCCCCCCCCCCCCCCCCCCCACAGGAAGTGTGTGTATCAGTACATCATAATTAACGGCGTGCTGATCCCGTCCCCGGTGGCCTGGGCGCTGTAGGGGGCGCCGCCGCGACCCGCCGCCATAATAATGAAGCTCAAACTTCAGATTTTTAATTAACGGCGTCGTCTCGGTTTGGCGCCGTGATTGATGCCGCCGCTCGCGGGGAAGTTGAACGGCCACGAAATCTCCATGGAGACCAATTATTCCACCAGATATGACCCTGCGCCAATGTCACCGGCTCGGTTTGTTACCGTGTTGTTCCCTCCGGTCTGAACACTGTTGCGTAATCTCTCCAGCATAACAGTCTAGAACATTCCAGCGTTTTCAGTGGAAACCAAACGGATGCCAGGGCGACCGCGGCAGGACTATCTTTGGCCGGTGCCACGGTCTACTGTAGTCGTCGAGGAGGGAGGAATGTCTTTTTCTCTCCGAGACATTTCGAAGATAGACGTTCTGATCCGGGGTCAGCTGGTTCAGAACCGCCGGTCTACCAGGATGCACTGAGAAGGGGGGCGACTGGGTCTTCAGCCAAACGGCAATTAATGAAGCCAGACCAGAATTAGGATCACTTTAATTGTACGGCGCTAATACCCTGGGAATTATATACGTACAGGCTAATACCCTGTACATACAGAGAATTAGTACATGTAGTACAGGGAATTAGTCTTGGTGACATTGATGCAGAGGCATTTATATGGTGTGATGTACCCATACTGGGCCTGGTTTGGCACAGTATGGCACCGCATCGGTATCCTGCTGGAGACTACCCCAAGATCATCCTGTATTACCCCCTTTTATCCAGAGGTAACATCTTATACTGCCCCTCTGTCCTGCTGTCCTTGTTTTACTATGATAATACCTGAGAGGGTGTGATGGTACGAGGCAGCAGCAGCACCAGAGTAACCACAGCAAGCAGCATCCTCAAGGGTATTATGGCTGTTATACAAAGGTTACTAATGCAAAAGTTTTCTTAAAAAATACAGGAGAAAATCCAGTTGAAGAGTTGGCATAGCAACCAACAAATCTCAGCTCCCTGTCTTTTTTTTTAATGGGTATTATCAGCGCGGTTGGAACGAGTCTTTGACCGATCACAATTACCGGGCTGATTGGATTTCCGTCTGTGTGAATGACCATCGTTTGTGAAAAAGACGTTAATCTGGATTAGCGTGGTTTAAGCGTGGCGGCGCCTCGTTCACATGAAAAACCGGCGAGGCCTCGGTGTCGCCTCAGGTAATTACACCGGGAGCTGCTCACGTTTCACACCAGGGTTCAAATGAGGATTTTTAGAAATGTGGGAATCGGCCTCGACGCTCAACTCAACGCTCCACCACGTCTGATTTCCAGAGCGAGGTGGGTTTCGTTAAAAAAGTGCTGTCAATACATTTGAATGGTTCTCGTTCAAAGACGGTGGATTTCTTCAGCATGTGTCCAGACCCGTTTTCATTTCAGCCATCCTTGCAGCCCTCTGTTTCATTCATACCTGGGGAGTCTGGGTCGTAGTCTGAGAGTATTTTCTCAGCCTCTGGTGGAGATATTATTGATGTGTTATAGCCGGAGTGTAGAAAAGTGCAGTTTGATGCCAGTGTTGCCATCGTGAACCCGATGACATGCTCGGTCCTGAACTCTCCCACAGAAAGGAAAAGCACTTTAACTCTGTAGCTCAGAATCAGAATGGCTTTATAAGCATGACAACTTTACTTGTGTTGAAAAGGATTTGTGGATATTAATAAGAATTGCTATAAAATGTACACAAGTCGAAGTTTCTACATGCACAATATTTACAGATGTACTTTAACAGAACCAAATGAATCAAAAATAATCACAGACAAAAGAAAAAACAATATTTTTCACGTATAAAATACGTTTTTTTCTAGTGGTTAATGTTCATCTTTCTTGCTCTTGCTCAAATTGTGACATAAACATACAATTTGCTGCAACATCAATTGTTCGGCTGTCCTCACCCAGTACAATCTTCATCTTTCCTATCTGTTATCTCCTATCTGTTAGGGCTTGGAAGTGCTTGATTCTGTCACAAAGCTTTGGGAAGTACACACCTCAGTACACACATCGGGAGATACTTAGAGTTTCATTTTCAGTCTCATGTTTTTGCAGTGTGAACAGATTCTTGCCATGAAATTGACAACTTTCTGAACTGTCTATCTCCCTCGCTTCAATACTTCTCTCTCTCCCTCTCCCTCACCCACAGGGGCATCACCAGTTACCTTGGCAACTGGCAACCCCCACCTCATCCCACCTTTATCCCATCTCCAATTCATCCCATGTCTTTCTACCTTTCTCTCTCTGGAGGGTGGAGTTGCAGCTTTCACCTCCTCTACAATACAGGAACAACAACACTATACTCTGTTTACCTCCTAGTGTATCATCAAACATAGACCGAGGCCAGGAAGCACACCCTATACCCTCTTTGGGAAACAAATCAATCATTGTCCTCTGCATTGTCCTTAAATCCATTCACAAATACTGTCTTTTGAAGGGGAAAATCGCTGCTTGAAATGATGGTATCATCGGCGAAGGGAGTCATTATTTGGCCAACAATGGACAGGGAGTGGTCCAGATCCAGCAAGGGACTTCTTTTGTATTGGAAGTGGTTTTACTCATGGGGATAGCGCAGTGCTGATGTGGCCTGGTCCCATTTATCCTTTCTGTTTATCCTTTATTCAATCAGTCAGGTGTCATTGAGATTGAGATTTCGTTTTTGAGAGCGACCTGAGGAAGAAAACATATTCAGAAAATATAAAAAGAAATTATGAAAATGTGAGACATCGATCTGTAAAACAATACAAATACTTTTTATACTTATATACTTATACTTTTTTGCACTGTATGTATAAAAAGTATTTAAAAAATTTAAAATATAAAAAGTATTACAAAAGTATTTAAAAAATTCTATGTCATGCATACCCTGCATTAATTTTTGTCTCAGTATTGCTGACATACTTTTCCCCTATACTTTTAATCCATACATTATATTAATGTTCTTATGTTGAAGCTCTTGGTTGTGTATGTCTATCTTTGCTGTATCCTATTCCATATTACTGTTCATATTATTATTTGCTGCTAAATGACCCAGTTCCCCCACAGGAAACTTTAAGAGAGTTTAGCAGTCTGTTCTACTTATAGATGCATGGCACCAGTTCAGGATTTATTTGTGGAGTATTTTAAACGAGTCAGTCCTGTGATCTCCATTTTACCATTGACCTGTTTATTCTCATCACAACAGGAAAGCCAGATGCACACATGTTCTGTTTGCCTTCCTCCCCTTTGAAAAGTCACATATGGCTTGTTATCACGCTGATGTCACTCAGTCTCAGCCACTCAGAGATAAGGACTGAACCCTCTCCTGAGAGGGAAGTCTAGTACCCCCTTAGTTTGCTGGTTTCTTCATTCTGTGTTCTTTGGTTACATGTTCTGGTTGGCAACAGTGAATCTGTAATCACACTGTATATTTCCTTTATAGAGAACAATTAATTAATAAAAAAGAAATTAAAAAATGTATACAAATTAATGAATACAAATTATTTCACTGCACACCCTGTGTGTGTATGTGACAAATAAAGTTCTTGAATCTTGAATTGTTACCAGATGTTTGTCATTCAATTTCTCTAAAATATAGAGAATCAAGTCTGTAAAAGTGTTTAATTTTGTCACTACTACCTTTTAAAAGTACCATCATTTGTCTTAAGGTTTTGTTATCAATCATTAGGTGTCTTTTTTCATGGTTTTTATCTCATTTTGAAGCATTTGTTAATGTCATCAGTATAGTGCGTGCACAGCAAGTCTTTGTAAACGATATCATAAAACCGATGCACAAAACCCCCCGTCACGGCGTTCTGCAGGACTCGCTGTCTCTTCTCTCTGAAGCATTGCCGATATTTTTCCAGCTGATCCTGTCTCTCCGTGATTGATGGCTGACAGACAAGCCAGATGGAGGCTCGACAGAAACGCACCGCTAGCTGCTATCGATTCTTTTTCACTTAAGCCATAATGAAGTATTCGTCAGCCCGGTGAGTGTCAGCAGTGCTTAGCGAGGCAGCAGGTGAGAGGAGCCCTGAGACACTAGACTTAATTACAACCGCTCGTTGTGTTTTCGGATTTGCTCTGACCAGCACCGAGCTGCTGACGGCGTTAGAGGGTCGCCGTAGTGGATGGAGGAGGAAGGAAACCGGCGTGGTAGTGCACCGCAAAGGAAGGTCCTGGATGGTAGAGATCCCTGCAGAATGTGAAAAACAAGGGGAAGAGGTGCTGTCTACATGAAATGGAAAGCTATTGAACCCTTATTGATTTTACCTGTTAAGCCCACTTAATTCGTGAAGGGGAGATGGAGATGTTGGAGGACGTGGGGTGAAGAAGGATTTTCAGTTCTTGAGATAATTGAGATGTAGATCGTGCAAAAGGGGACGTAAGGGTGTGAATCACTACGTTACTGGCTTTTTAAAGTTGTTTAAACTTTTTTTGGCAACTTTTTTTGGTTGATCACAGTGGCAAGTGACAAGTACTTACAACATCGTGGGTTAGAATCTGCCTCCTGACCCAAGGTGGCCCGGTGTTTAGAGGAGCCAACAGGTTCCAGGTGTTGGGGCGTCCTGGTGGTTCAGTTGGTGAACTGCAACGTCCTCAGTTCTTGTCGCATATCAACCCTCGTCTCTCCCAGTCTTTCCTTTCTCTCTCTCCACTTTGAACTGTCCAGTAAAGGCAAAAATGCCAAACAAATCTTTACAAAAAAAGGTTACAGGTTTGATCCCCACAGCAGCCAATGTGCCCATGAGCAAGACACTGAACGCCTCTGTACCTGCTGACTCGACTGTAACTGTAAATGCCTCAAATGTAAACGTTGATATTATAAAACCCAACTGACTGGCATGTTGTCGGTGCTGAACTACACATCAACAGAGGAAGTCTGATTCTCTGTATAGTTGCATTAGCTCACTAATTGCTGCGATGCCCCGAGCCCAGCAGCG
>JAXDDW010000150.1:757500-770000 GCA_034670385.1 Hoplostethus mediterraneus
CACACACACACACACACTCCAGCCTGGCACACTTACAGCACACCGCTCCTTCCTTCACACATTTATAAAATGACAGTCACAGATAAAAACTCTCAAGGCTCTACTGTGTGTGTGTGTGTGCGTGTGTGTGTGTGATTGTGTGTGTGCGTGTGTGTGTGTGCGTGTGTGTGCTGCCTCATTTCAAGCGACACCTGATTTGAGAAGTGTGTGCTTCCTCAGTTGGACTCTGTTCAGTGTTACTCACCACAGGGCTGAAGATGAACCACAGATCTACTGTTTCTATTTCTATTCATTTATGAATCCAGACGAACAATATCCAAATATGACAAACTATTGATTATGTATTTAAAAACAACAACATCATAAGAATGTTCTCTGGGTCAACTGGTCTGATTGAAATGGGTTTACATTCATATTTTATATTTGTGTGTTCGAGGAAGTGGTAAGTGCTTGTGAGTGCTCCTACAGTGTGTGTGTGTGTGTGTGTGTGTGTGCGTGCGTGTGTGTGTGATCCCGTGTGTGGTCTGGACGGGGGGGTGGAGAGGATCTGTCAGACATTGAGGTCAGACAGAGAAGAAGAAGAAGGGAATACTCTGGAGACCGAATGGAGAGAGAGAGAGAGAGAGGAAAAAGGGGGGAGAGGAGGGAGGAGAAAAGGGAGAGAGGGGGAGAGAAGGAAGAGAAGAGAGAGGAAAAGGGAGAGAGAGAGGGAGAGAGGGGAGAGAGGAGAGAGGGAAGAGAGAGGAGTGAGAGAGGAGAGGGGAGGAGAGAGAGAGAAGGAGGGGGAGAGGAGAGAAAAGGAGAAGAATTAAATTTTAAAAAAAATACTTTTTTTTAATGTTATATAAACTAAATTTCCCCGTGTTAAAATTTACAACAGAAAATGCTTCAAAAATGAAGCACCGTGACCCCTTGGACAGGGCCAACACCTCTCCAAACCCCCCAATGCGCAAAAAATGATCTTGTTCCCCGTCAGTTTGTGTAGGCAAATCCCCCTGAGAGGGGCCCCCAGCAGCCCCCATCATAAGACCCGGGCCCCTACTTGACCTTGATGCGGTTTTTTTGGTTTTCCCTAAAGGGGCCCCCCCCCCCTGTTCCTTTTTTAAATGTATGCTTCCTCAAGCGAATACGTGGACCAAAAATAAAAAGTTAAAAAGAAACACCTCCCCAAACCTGAAACAACTCCCTAACCCCCTGAATAACCCCGGAGCGGGGACACTTTTAAAAAGAGATGTTGTAGGGACTCCCTTTTAAAGCAGAAAGGACGCCCCCCCCCTTACCAGGATCCAGGTGCACCAGTATCTTTTTGTAGTATCCCCCCATGTAAATCCCCCATGGAGGTACCTGCCCGTTCTAAGGGGGTCCCCTTGTACAGAGACGCAGCAGCCTTTGGGGGGGGAAGAGTCGGGGACCAAGAACCCAGTCCCCCTCGCCCTCCTTCTGCAGAGCCCGTAAATGAGACCCTTAATGCAGGTGTTAACCCGCTTTCTCCTCAGTCTCACACCCCCCCAGTTGGATTTTTTAAAAAACGAAGGCACCCTCCCCCTCCCCCACCCCCCAAAAAAGCAGGAGAAACGGTCAGGGGGAAAAAGACGTCAAAATTCATCGCCCCATGGTAGAAAAGTCGATCCTCAGCAAATTTTGGGGGGCCCCTGGGGGACCCCCCGCCCCCTCCCCAAACCCTCTCCAATAGTTGCAGGATCTGAATCCTGTCGCCCCTGCCAACCCCTTCCGACAGATGTCTTCACAGGTGTCCATTTTTGGCAACCCGCCTACGCAGGCTGGCCCCGCAGGTGTTAAGACAGGACCTGAGTTTTTTAAAAAAGTTTAAACCAAAAGGGTCCTAAACACCCACATCCCCGGTGTCATGTCGGGCCCCCGGTGGACCTTAAAAAACTCCATGTTCCAGGACTGAGCTTTAGAAAGGGTTCAAACCAGCGTCCACTGCCTCAGGCTGAAGCAGGAACGTTTTTTTTAATATCCAAAGCTCCAGCCCCTCAGCAGCAGTGGGTGTATTTGCCAGCTCGTCCAATGTGTAGGCCCCTCTGTGCGTCGTACCCTAAAAGCTGTTTCCCCTGGAAGAGTGTAAATGGGCCTTGTCCCCCCTCCTGTACCGGAAGGTACAGTGCGGCGCCCTTATCCAGTGCTGGCCAACCAGGAAACCCCAAAATGACCTCTGTATCTCCTAAAATCGGTTCTTGGTGGAGGGTAGTAAAAGAGGGTGCCATAAAGTCGGGCGCCCGGTTTTTGACAACCCAGGGTTCCCCCCCTATTGACAGCGGGGTAGCAACCATCTCATTTAAAAGTCTGGCACCCCCTTTCCCCACACCCCCCCAATTCTGCCTCTAAAAAAGTCCTTGCCCCAAAAAAATACTCCCAAAAACTTTCAGCCCTGTCTCCCCCAGCAAAGCCCCCCGGGCAGGCGGGGAAAAACCCCCCTCAGCCATTTCCTACTTGCAAGGCCTCGCTTTTCCCCCGTTTACTTTTGAAGGGGGGGCCTTCTGTAGTTTCTCAGCGACCCCCTCCCCCTTGAAACCCTGTTGATCCTGATAAAAACATTTACCATCAGATATGCTGAACTCCAGTGGTGGACTTGGGGGTGACCCCGGTGGGGAGAGCCCTTTTTAAAATATTCCAAACCCTTTTTAGAAGGGGTTCTATTGCAAAGAGTATAGTCCCCTGAAATTGGGAAAGCCCTGTCTGATTCCTCTTCGAGGGTATTGGACAACCCCCACCCCCCCCCCCACTTTTCCAGCAAGTATCCTTTACAACACCCCCAACCATGCCATAAAAGCCCTCCCAAAAACCAAAAGCCTTAAAAAGTAGAAAATAAATCCATGATAAACAGGGGGTTCGAAACCCTTCTCCTGATAAAGGGATAAAATCCCAACTTAAAATTTGTACATTTTGCATACACAAAAATGTCTCTCATAAAACAATTGTTAATGGCCCTTCTGGAATAAGAAAGTTGGTTTGTGCACTAGTATCCCCAAGTAGTTTTGAGTCTATTGGGCCAGGCCCTTAGAGATCAATTTATAGCCCTGTGCATAAGAGTGCTAAGGTTCCAGTTCTTAAGGAGGCAAGGTCCCCTTCGGGAAGAAAAAAAGGAGAAGAGTGACGCGACAGGAAGTCGGTAGGGGCCCTTCGGGGCGCATTCCTGCAGCACCTCCAGTAGGTCGCCAAAACTCTCCAAAAAATGTTTGTAGAAGCAGCAGGCAGCCATCTACCCCCGGGAGCTCGACCAGTGCTGCTGCCCTACTGCTTTTGTAAGCTCCCCCAGGGTGATGTGGGAGTCCAAGGTAGGCGCTCATCAGTTCCCAGTGAGGCGCCCCTGAAGAAGTCACCAGCACATTACTTACAGTCTCTGCTCTGTAGGGCGTGTAAAAGGAACTGTGTGCCTTCTATTTCTGTTGGGTTGGGGTCACTTTCCATCTGGAAGGAAGACATGCCTTGCTTGGTTGGGAACGATTCTCCAAATTAAAAAAAAGGAGCCGGTGCTCCATATCCTTAATATTAAAAAAAAAGGCCCCTTCCATACCCCCCTTCACCCTCCACTTAAAAAAATGCTAGTCATGTCTTTTGCTTCGTAATGTGTCACATCAGGGTTATTGTGTGCTAAAAGAATAACTCATGTCACTGATCTCCTGCTTAGAGTTGGTGGTTTTGTCTGATGGTGGTAGAATGGCAGTGTATGCTGACAGAAAAGGGGGGGGGGGGGGGGGGGGGGAATTTGAGTTTCCCCCCCTCCCCCCATTGGTTTAAGGATTAAAAATTCCCCCTTTCCTTTTCCCTCCATAGATAAAAAAAGGAAAACCAAATTTTACAAAAAATTGTCCTGAAACAAATTGACTTTTTTAAAAATGCCGTAGGAATAGACTTTGTGTAGGTGAGGGTGTAAATTAAGTGCAAGGTGATGATGGGTGAAGCCAAGGGGTGTAAAATTTTTTGAACCCTATTGCTAAAAAACCCGTGATATGTAGATCCTATCTAACCCGCTGCGTGCCTGCTTCTGTACCCTAACCCCGTGTACTGTCTAAGTGGTGTCTAATCTCCATGCGTTTACTAAACAAAAATTTGGGATGGTTTTGATAAAAGGGGTGTTTTTAAATGCGGTTCCTACTTGTCCTATCCAGTGTAAAGTTACGTGCAATTCCGTCCCCCCTTCAAAACAATCTTTTCCCAAAAGTTGTAGTGTTCTTTCAATTTCTTAAAAATTTCCGCCCTTTGAGCCCCGATTTTAAGCGTTTCATTTGAAACAAAAACAAAATTCCCCCATCTCGCCCTGCACCCGGCCCCTACCCTTTTATTCTCCGTGGGGATATTGATGTTTTCCTAAACCAGGTTTTAAAAGGGGGAAAAGGTGTTCCTGCCTAAAATTGGTCCCCCTGGACTAAGAAAGTGTTGACCCTTCCCCATAAAACCCACTCAACCTCTTTGTTGTATCCCTGTGTGTTTTTTGAAGAAAAATGCATCTAGTTCTTCTGTTGGAATGTAGAAATAGAGCCCCCTTTCTGCCCGTCTCTCCCCCATTTCTGTTTAAAAACCAAAACCCCTTTAAACTGCTGGAGAAAGTGAGGTTAGAGATGAAAGATAGAAAAAAAAGTAGTGAGGGGAAAAAACCCAGTGAGCATAAACATTGTTTATTATTTTTGTTTTCTGTCTTTTGCACCTTTTTCCCTTCTTTTTCCACCAGCCCTTTTAAAGTCGTAAATGTTTTTAACCTTACCCTTTTTTTTTCCCCCTTAGGGTCCAAAACCAACCAGTTTTTGCAAGGTGATACCGTTTTTATGAAAAATTTCCCCGTCTGGAAAAATATCGTTGACCTTATGATTTCCCAAAAGTTTCATCTAAAAAAAGAGTTGATTTCTTGTGGTAGAGATCATTCTCCCTTGTGAATTGTGACTGATGCGGTCAGATTCAGAATTATTCCATTTCTTCTCCTTCCGTTTCCTGGCCCTAAACAGGTAACCTCGCCACCTTCTCACTGCCTGCTCCCCTTTTAACCCCCCCCTCCTCTCCCCTCCCTGTTCCCCTTTTAACCCCCACCCCTCCCGTAGTCTGGTCACCCTTGGGCGCAGCCCAGCGTCTCCGCTCCCGGTGTGTCTGCGGGCACAGCCCTAGTTCCCCGGGGGTCGCCATAGCGGCGCTTGGCTGTCAACCACCCCTGCCGTTCGTTCATTTCCCCCCTGTCCGCTTGTTCCTTCTCCTTCCCCAGTCTGGTGGCTGGGCCCCAGCCTCCCTGTCTCGGTCGTGTCTGTGAGGGCAGGCGGGTTTATGTCCCCATTCCAATCAAAAATCTCATAGAGCGGGCTCGATACACCATATAAAACCCACTGTCTGCTTTATCGGAAGGACCCGTCAAGGGGAAGGGGAGGTAAGAAATAAACACCTGCGTCTAAGGGGTGGAATGTTTAGTTATCATCCCTACACCCCCAAACAACAGTTTTAAAAGGTCGCTAATTGCCCAAGCGCGAGTCGCGCTCCGGCCCCGTTTGGGGGGAAAAGGGGGGGCCCCTGATATCGCACCTAGGGGGGTCAGCCCGCGGTGACACCCGTAAAACAATTTATTCGGGAAAATCCCTTCCCACCAGGAGCAACAAAGCGTTTTCCCCCTTTAAAAACAACCACCGCTTTTTTTATTCTGACGATAGGCTTATTCCCAGGCCCAAATAGTCACCACGACCGGAGAAAATTTCCCCCACCTCACGCTTGATCGGTGAGCCCCTACTCCCCTGGCGGAGGGAAAGGACGACTTTTCCGGGACGCCATCCCCAAACCCAAACCCGACAACCCAACCCAAAATCCCTACAAACACCCCAAGAAAACAAACAAATAGATATAGTTAAAGAAAACAAAAGAAAGGCCTGTAACAGGCAGTATCATCCACACCAACTCACACCCAACTCCCAGCATGCAAGAGCACGAGAGAGAGAGAGAGAGAGAGAGGAGGGGGAAGAGGAGGGGAGAGAGGAGGGAGAGGGGGAGAGGGGGGGAGAGAAGAGAGGAGAGAAAGAGGGGGAGAGAGGGGGAGAGAGTGGAAAAGAGAGAGAGAGAGAGAGGAGAAGTCCCCAGCGTGGAGATGCCCCCATGGGGTTTGATCCAACACATTTAGTGATGTTAGACTGAATGAAAGATTCATGGGTTGACTGACTGACTGACTCACTGACTGTCTGACTGACTGGTTGACTGACTGTCTGACTGACTGACTGACTGGTTGTCTGTGTGTCTGACTGACTGACTAAATGACTGTCTGTCTGACTGACTGAACCTCTGAAGCACCAATCAGACCATCTCTGTTGAAGCCCATCCTAGTCCCTGTAGGATGTGAAGCAGCTCCTTCATAAGGCAGGGTGAGGCAGGGTGAGGCAGGGTGAGGGTGAGACAGGGTGAGACAGGGTGAGGTGAGACAGGTTTCATTGCAGCTGATCCTGAGTCTGTTCGCCAAAAAAGGGAAAAACCTCCATCATAAAGAGGAGGACGCCATTAACTCTCCAATTAAAGGCCGACATCGACAAACCACAGTCTTTTTTCCACGGCTGACCACTGGAGGGGCGTGGGGGGTTCAAGGGTCCCGGGACGTCTCGACGCTGGCGGTGGAGGGAGAGCTGGTCAGTTCAGTTGGACAGACAGGCACAGCTGGTGCTAGCAGGAATTGAGGGCTAGTGTTTTACGGGAGCTCGGCATGCCAGAGGGTCCTCCTCCCTCAGTCTCTCATCACATTCTCCCCTGAAAACCACCTGCTGCCCGGAGGGAAACCACAGAGAGGTTATCTGATCCGGCACGTCCATCTTTCACCAGAGCTGTTAACTCGTTCGTGTTGTTGGATCAACATGAGTTCAACGTCGAATGTGCAGACTGACGGGATAGTTAACCTCTATCTGACCTGCTATATTCTCACTGATATTTTGTGATGTTACTATTTTAAATTTAATCTTTTTCAACCCAAAATATTTCAGTTTCCCTAATCCCTCCTTGGATTACCAATAATTCAAGACAATTTTTGTAATGAAATCAGGATAAAATTCATCTCAAAGTAGAGGTGAGGTTAGTGTTGTCATTCAGACCTGTCTCTCTCTCTCTCTCATTTTCTACCTCTCTTCCCCTCCCTCTCTCTCCTGCCTGTCTATCTCTCCCTCTCTCTTTCCCCCATCTGTCTCTCATCATTTCATCTCACCCTCTCTCTCTCTCTCTCTCTGTTATCTGTATTGGCTTCAGTGCTGCACTCCTAGCTAATCTTGTCTGGCGTGACGGAGCGCTAGCAGCCAGGAGAGGAGGGCATCGCTCCCTACTCCCCCCCATGATAACACCTTCACCTCCAGCCTGCTCCTCCACAGCAGCCAGGCGTCTTATCTGGCCTGGAATAAACAGCCGTGCCCCCTTAGCATGAAAAACAGATAAGCTACGCTAACGATTTAGCTCGGACAGCCCACGCTTTCCAGGTTTCAAGTGGAGTAAACCTTTCCAAGCTGACTATTACTTGCTAACATAATGGATATTAGTGTGGAAAGCTCAGCAGACATTTTATCTATTTATTTATATATTTAAGAATAAACTCTACCCTTTTTTAGCATGAAAACGGCAAAGCTAAGCTAATGCTTTAGCTTGGAGCCTTTCACTTTCAGGTTTAGCTAATGGGGCTAACCTTTAACCTACAGTAACCAAACCTGTACGAGTTTATGGAGTAACCTTACCTTTACAACATCAGATTATTTGATACACTAATAGAAACTTAACAGAAGACAGGAAACTGTTTAGAAGCAAGCACCCAACACACCTTTAGCACAAAAACAGTGAGGCTAAATGCGTTAGCTTGGAGAGCCCACACTTTCAGGTTTAGCTTCACATAAGGGGTCACCAAATCTCTACAAACTATGGGTTAACCAAACCATTACATGCTAACCATAACTTGCTAAGGCTAGATATTAGCCTTGGAAGCACAACTGTAGCGACGCCCTTTTAGCATGAAAACGGCTAAGCTAAGATTTCAGCCATCAGTTGTGTTCTTGGTTCTTTTTCCGGCCAGCAGAAACCGTAAATCTCCCTCGTTTTTGTGTTTCATCGTCTTATAAAGGCAAATAAATCCAACTACCTCCTGGAGCGAGTGCTTTCAAGTTAGTGTGGTATGTGAGGTCACTTAGCCCAGTGGTTTTTAACAATTGTGACCCAAGAGTATGGAGGATTTATCTCCAACCATACACGATTTCACCGATTAGCACACCTTCAACCAGGCAAGGGGAACTAACTCATGCGGCATTAGCTATTAGCATTAGCCAAGACAAGATGGGTTACGTTTATCGTATACACAACAAAAACACATTTCCGTTTTAATACACTTAGCAGAGGCACACGCTGATACCAGACCAGCTCAGTCACACATGCTAACAAGGCTATCTTCCCTGGGTTAGTCCTTCAGGTGGTTTCTCGGCGTGGCTGCTAGCCGGTGACCTTGCCGGGGGCGTTGTAATTGATTTTCTGCTCCAGCCTGTTCTCTGATAAGGATGGCTTTAGATGGGACAGATTTAGCGGCTAACGACAGCTAGCAAGGCTAATCTCCCCCCGAGCCACGACCAGTCATCGTAATGCAACGGTTGTAGCTCTCCTCTGTCCTGGTGTTGCAGCTAGAGGACAAATGAGGACAAATGAGGACAAGATGTGGGGACCAGCGATGTAGTACCTACCTACCCTCTCTGTAGCAGGTTACCCACTATTGATGATGTACAGTCACAATATCCCTCACCCGAAGTATCCCTAAAAATTACTAATATTCCTAGAGGGACTTGTATTAGTTTTGCTGTGATTTTTGTAGAATATCATTCTAAATATATTGCAGTATTAATATATTGTCTTTTTCATTGGGGATATGCCATACGTCTGCAGTATCAACCTGATGTAAGTTATATTAGGACCGGATCTTGCAAGGAAAAAAAACAACGTAATGATTCCTGATGATGTTTATCCACCTTTTTATTTATCACTACATCAATAACACTGTACTCTGGCCTCATTCCCGCGTATACTAATAAATGATGCACTTACAGTTTAACAGCGTAATGCAAACATAATTGTTCACACTGAAATTGTGTTATATCTTATAACAAGACATTATTAGGCAGGTTTTCTTTGAGCAGCTTCTCAATATTGTTGTGTACTTGAAAAACTTTCCGGGTTAGTACACTCGACTAAAGCCGGCGTTGAGATATTTCCCTTGACACATCCTTGTCTCTCTGAGTGCTTTTACAGTCGTTTTCATACTAGAATCAGTTTTTTTAAAGGACATTTGAGGGCAGGAGAGTGTTTGGACTAGACAGCGCTGATTCCTATTACATGATATGAGTGATGTCTCAAGTCTCATCGCAGGGCTCTTACTGGGAGGGAGCTGCCAAGGTGTCGTCGTCGCAGAACGAACTCTTAATGGTGTAGCGGTTACATGAGAAAGGGGGGTAGGGGTGATAGGGGTAACGGACGTGTCGGGCCCAGGGTGTATGAGGACACTGGATGGTGTGTGTGTGTGTGCTCGTACATGCATGTGTGTGTGGATAGGTGTTAAGGTGTGGAGGTTAGGCTAATTACGGTGTGTGTATGGGAGTTGTGTGCAAACGTGCAAGGCTGCATGCATACTTTGTGTGTGTGTGTGTATGGATGTCTGTGTGCATGCATGTGAGGCATGGCACGCTTTTGCCTGTGTGTGTATGTTTGCAAAGTTATGAGCACCTATAAAGTATGTGTGTGTGTGTGTGTGCACGTATGAGGCTGCATATTTTGTGTATGTGTGTGAGAGTGAATGTGTGTGTATAGATGTCTATGTGCATGCATGCAAGGCTGTGTGCACACATACTTTAAACTGTGCGTGTGTGTGTGCAAGCACATATATAGCTTGTGTGTGTGAGTGTGCAGTTGAGTTTGTGCATCTGTGTGTGTGAATGCAAGTATACTTTGTGTGTGTTTGTGTGTTTCAGCCTGTGTACATTGTATTTGTTTGTGCCGAGTTTGAAACTGCAGACTGGCAGATCATCTCTGCATCAAATCCCTGCTTCCGGTGTTTTCTGCCTCAGAACCCCCGCCGGTCGATGCGGCGCTCTCAGGTTCTGAAACCATCGACGTCCTCTCGTCCTCTTCGCCTCCGCTGACATCTGAAGCGAGGCCAGGGCCGGCCGGGGCTCTTGGCCTGGCTGCAGTCAGATCTGTGCTGCGGAGATGACGATGATGATGATGATGATGATGATGATGATGATGAGGAAACGTTGTCAATACTGGAGTCATGGAGACACGGCGGCTCTGGGTGTTGTGGGATCAGGTCTGGGATCTGTGTCCCTCTGGTAGGGGGGCGACAGTAGAAACCATATCACTACATAGACAGTAGAATACACATCACTACATAGACAGTAGAATACACATAACTACATATATACAGTATACAACATACCACTACATGTACTACATCACTACATATAGATATACATATAGTGTTGTACTGAACAGAAGGGGATGTATATAATAGAGTTTTGTCTCATCATCTGTCTGAGTTCCTTTGTCACCAGTCTGGTTTTCATGTGGTTGTTGGTCTTTTTGGACTCTAATGTACAGTTGACTCTAATGTACAGTTGACTCTAGTGTACAGTTGACTCTAATGTACATTTGGACTCTAATGTACATTTGGACTCTAATGTACAGTTGGACTCTAATGTACAGTTGACTCTAATGTACAGTTGACTCTAATGTACAGTTGACTCTAATGTACAGTTGGACTCTAATGTACAGTTGACTCTAATGTACAGTTGACTCTAATGTACATTTGGACTCTAATGTACAGTTGACTCTAGTGTACAGGTGGAATCTAATCCAGGGACTGTAGCAGCACAATCAGACAGCTCCCCTCCAGCAGTACATTTGGTCCTGGTGTTCCTTTACCGTGGATCGGTTTACCCCCCCCCCCCCCCCTTACCCCCTCTTACCCCCCCCCCCCCCCCACCTGGAGCGCTGCGACAAAGACCAGACCTGCTGACGGGGCTGGGAGTGTTTCTCCCTTCTGCCCCGGGGGGTCGAACCCCCGACGCTCCTGTTACAGATCTGCTGAGAGGCTGGGAATGATACCGCCTTTCTCTTTAACGTCCATGTGTTGTGGGGTTTTGGTGTTTTGGTGTTTTGGGGTTTTGGGGTTTTGGGGTTTCGGGGTTTCGGGGTTTTGGGACGGTTTGGGAATTTACTAGTTCAGATCACTTCACGCTTTATTGTCCCATGAGGGGAATTAGCTTTGGTGCAATGACACAATAAAGAACACATAAACGCATCACATACATCATATAAAACACGTCACAAATCAACATGTTCCATACAGACGATAACACCAGACAGGAAGTCAGTAACTCAGCAGAGTGCAGTAAAAGCCTCTCTCTCAGTGTGGCTAAATACTTCCTGTTTGCATGCACGGGCACATGAAGGACCGACGTAAACTTTGATCAGTTGTGTCAAAAATGTAAAAAAACACCCGTGAGACTTTTCAAACAACACGAGTGCTGTTCCTGTCGAGTCGTTAATCCGGCTGCAGCAGATCAGGAATCAAGTTTTCCTGCATCTTTCACTATTTTACAGCCGACTTGATGTTTATTTCCGACCCTGATGTCACCGCTTCTGCACTGAGTAGTACCCTCTCCATGTACTGCATACTGATGTACACCCCCCCCCCCCCCAGGTGGACCTGTTGGTGTTCCTGGCAGGGCAGAGTGATGGATGGTTACACGGGCCGGGCTGGTCTGGGATCAGCCTGACTCAGCTCTCTTAGCCTATTGGCCCCGGTAAATGGGAGGCGGGCTGTGTGTGTGTGTGTGTGTGTGTGTGTGTGTGTGTGAAGAGGTAGAAAGAGTACTGTATGCTCCTTTGCTGAAAGTAACTACTAGTACTCCTTTAGAAAATTACTTCTCGCTCTGTAAAAATACTCACTACTCAGTGTTTCTTCAGTGTGTGTGTGTGTGTTGCTAATAGGTTTAGTATAGGTGGGTCTTGCAGATGGCTATCTAACACAGCACCATATGGAGAGCCTGCATGCCTCACCCCCCTCCCCCCTCTCACCCCCGTCTCTCACCCCCCTCCCCCCCCTCTCTCACCCCCCTCTCTCACCCCACACTGGTTTAATGGTGTTTTAACACTTTTATGGACTGGAGGCTTCCTATGGACTCAAACACACTCTTCCTCTGTAGTCGCTGTAACATGTCGTACACGAGTCATATCCTTTAACAGACTTGGTTCATTCTATGTGCAGGAAGGTTGTGGGTTCGATTCCCGGGCCAGTGTTGGATGAGCTGGACAGATGAAAGCTCTGAATACCAGCGGATAAGAAGCGGTGTCTTCCTCCAGATAGTTGCTTATCTGAGCTGATGGAAAGGAAAGGCGTCAAACTCGAGTGTTGAGTGTTGAGTGAAATGGGAAACCGAGCAGGAATACTGAACCTCAACAGCCCTTGTGTTGTGTGCAGGTTGACACCCTGCCGTTACACACCGGCGACT
>JAXDDW010000150.1:775000-847500 GCA_034670385.1 Hoplostethus mediterraneus
TGTGATGAACTCCTCCACACACACACACACACACACACACACACAAATAAACCCACATGTACATTATGATGCATTAGTGCGTAAGTGTATTGCATGGTGGATAGTGTGAGACAGATGATTGTTTTGAACATGGTGATGGCACACACACACACACACACACACACACACACACACACACACACACACACACACACACACACCAGGAAGGAGGACAGGGAAGAGAGGAGGAGGAGGAGGAGAAGAATGATGAAGGTGGAGAGGAGAGGAGGTGCTATACAGAGCAACAACATGAGTGTATTTCCTCTCTTTCTTTCTTTCTCTTTCTCTCTATCTTTCTTTCTCTCTTTCTTTCTTTCCTTCTTTCTTTCTTTCTTTCTCTCTTTCTTTCTTTCTCTCTTTCTTTCCTTCTCTCTCTCTTTCTTCACACTCTGCTCTCCTCATCAGCGCTCATTTCCCTTTTATTAGTTTCCTCCTATTATTATGTTTTTTTAAGGTGAAACTGATATAGGAAGGTTCTGGAAATCCAGCGAGGAAGGGGGTCTGGATCCTAATGGGCTCATCTAAATGTAAATGAGGATCGAGGAGGAGACAGGGTGGGGGCACCTGTCTGTCTGTCTGTCTGTCTGTCTGTCGCTGGGAAGGCAAAATATTTAGAGAGGCAAATTGTGTTCATGTAGAGGGAGAGGAGCTTTACTGGCTTGAAGGTAGAAAACTACCAAAGATCAGAGATTAAAGGTGTGAATCATGTCAACATCAATAAATCACCACATGGGTTTAGTTACCGTAAACCACCGGACCAAGTCTTAAATTAAAGTGTTTGCAAGTAAAACACAACTTTAATCCATGTTGAACACGTTAGCTTACCTGGTCGGCTGCTTTCGGCTCTTCTTCTCTTCTTCTGCTTCTTCAAAACAAACGCCAGGGGGAGGGGCAAGCAGCGACGGGGTTTATGGGAAACGTGGTCTCAATGTTGAGAAACATTACGACACATAGCACCTTTAATTGGGTCATTTTAAGACTAGACTCTAGACGAGTGTGTTTCTGTAGGAGGCTGTGGGGATCCTGGAGAGCAACGTGGTAGTTTGATGAACGTTTTCAACAATTAGAACCACTTTAATTGTGTGACATGATGGGGACAACAGGGACCTCAGACACATGGACTATAAATACAGCTCTACATATAGCAAATCATACACTGGAGGGCTTTCTGTGCTGTGTTTATGGGGTGGATGGAGATGTGAAGCTACTGATGTACCATTGGCAGCACTGAAGGACCAATAATTGTGCATTACAGGAATCATCACCAGGGATGGAGCGGGTCTCTGACCAATCAGATTGCTTGGCAGAAACTGTCTGTTGTACAACTAGAATAGAAGGAGCATCAAATGAGAGCCTGCATCACCAGCTGCTGCAGCATCTATTAGTGGGTCAAACTGGGATTTGCTTGATGCTAGCCGCCCACCTCTGCACCCATGGTTGGTCTGTCTGTCTGTCTGTCTGTCTGTCTGTCTGTCTGTCTGTCTGTCTGTCTGTCTGTCTGTCTGTCTGTCTGTCTGTCTGTCTGTCTGTCTGTCTGTCTGTCTGTCTGTCGGTGGGCCCAGGGATTAGCCATATTAGCCATGTTAGATACACACATGTGGCTGAAGCAGATGCTGTGGAAACTCAATCTGGACACTTGGAACTATTGGGGTCGCCAGAGGTGGTCGGGCACCAGCTGTGTGTGTGTGTGCGCTTGTGTGGGTGGTTGTGAGGTTGTGTGTGTGTGTGTGTGTGTGTGTGTGTGTGTGCATGCCTGTGTGTTTGAAAGCTCCTGGTCCAAGTAAGGCATCGCTCAGGCCTCTGGGATTCCAACGTCCGTGGACGGGAGCCAAATTCAGGAACTCAGGGTTTCAGGAACTCAGGGTTTCAGGGTGGCATCCAGCTTTGAGGAGCCGGGCTACTGGAGATGAAGCTGTAGAGGAAGTAACGTTTGTGCCACTTTAAATGGCTGTTTACCTGTCAGAGCGGCTGGTAAGGGAGACAAACGACTACCCCCTTACATGTTGTCTTCCCTTTCACCGTCTTCAGGATTCAATTCAGTTTTCACTTTATTGGTCAGATGTAGAATAAAACAGCATTTAGACATCTTGGTTTTTCTAGGCTGTCGATGGATGCTTTGCCTGTTGGGGAATCGAACCTGTGACCTTTCTGTTATGGGACTATCTTCGCTCACCATCTTTCCAACACGGTTTTGACTGTAAATGTTTTTTCACAGCCTTAAATGATGATGTGAGCTGTATGAAATGGGATGTTTCCCCTCTCGGCTGGCCCGGCTCGTTGTTCCTGCCTTACTTCATTTTAAATTGTATTTCGTTTCGGGGTTTTAGGAGGCAGGCGGGTGGGAGTTATTGTGTATTTTGTTGCTGCCTACAGCACATTTCTTCTGGTGTTGTGATTCTGTTCATGGAAGATGACAGTTTGAAAGGAAGAAAGACGAGGCTTCAACCCAGACAGCTTCTCTTTCATCCGCAAAATGACTGAAGAATGCTGCCACCACCCTCGCTTATTATGCTGCGGTGAGGCGAGGGGAAAAAACGCTCCGGATTTTAAACTGAAGTTCACACGTTTGTTTTTCTGAAGCCTCTCTCGGGTCCCGGGCAGGTCACCGCAACCGCTCGGTCACCCAATTATCCAACACCGACGGATAGACGGCTTCAAACGTGACGGGAAAAAACTGGAGTGTATCCAATGCGTCCTTCGCCGGCCGTGCTTTTTAATCATCTGCCCACTTCCAGCGACTCTCGGCCGTCTCGCTGCCACGCTTCAAGCCTGAGACCAAGGCTTTCTTCTTTTCCACCGGTGGTAAAATATTAATGGGTAGAGCCATGTTTGATTTGGGCCCGGGCCTGAGCGCCAATACTGAGGTGTTGAGGTTAAGGGAGTTTCTGTGTTCCCACTTCAACTCTGGTCCGCCGATCACGCTGTCTGGGAGTCCATTAGCGACGGTCACATGTGAAGGCCGTCAAAGACCTGAAGTGGTAGGGAGGCGGATTAGAAAGGGTAAGAGGGGAAATAAGGAAAAGGAGGAAGAAAGAAGGGAGGGGAAAGGGTTTCTCAACAACTTTCCATTGGAAAAAAAGCTCTGAGTGAAAGAAGGTTTCCTTGTGTAAGCGAGAGAGAGAGGGAAAGGCAGAGAGTTATAGTTTTGAAGGCCCACACTCCTAACAGATTAAAACCACATTGTTTTAGCAGCTCACGTTGGTATTTCCTCTCGGGTCTACTGCTCGGGGCTGGGTGGAGCGCCGGGGAACGCGACTGGCCTTGCCAAGCAGCGCTGCAGCTGACTGTCCGCAGCACATGGAAATACCTCCGCTGCTTTTAACGATGCCAGGCGGCGGCGAGGGCGGCCCGGGGCGCCCGGAGAAAGTCATCATTAGTCGTTAGGTCCCGGAGGGTTGAAGGGTGCGCTGGTCAACAGTGTCAGGCTTTGTCAAATGGAATAAAATGCGAGTTAACGTGGGGAGGTCCGTTTGGCTCCTGCAGCTTCAGGCTTGGAAGGAGCTCTGAAATGCATGCAGCCCCAGTATTGTGGTCTTGGTTTGGATCAGATCTCCTCGGTGGCATCACAATCACAAGCAATTAAACCGACGAAAGCAATGTATGGGCAGGAACTTCTGCAAAGACTTGCCTTCCTCTACCAGCTGGAATAAAATGCAAGCCAAAGTTTCAAGGCTCTTGCAACATCACGCATTTGGTCTAGATCCAGCTGGAGTTCAATAAGGAGCATTGGAATGGATACAGTTACTATTGCAATTTCCATTGGTTGGGTTTTACAGTACATACTAACATACATGGTACACGACAACAGGAGGTCATGTACAGTGTAAATAGATCATGCATCACTCTAAACACTGTGCACGGCCTTTGTCTCCCGGAGGAACATGAAATTCACTTTTGGCAGAGTGGATCGTGGCTCTTGCAACATCAGACGTTTGGTTCAGAACCAGCTGGAGCTAAATAAGGATCACTGGAAAGCATGCAATCACAGTATTGTAATTTTGGTCGGGATAAGTGGCACCAGAGTCGCTTTAATCTCAAAGTACAATAAGCGCACAAGATGCCCTGGTGACATCGGTGCAGACACATCGACAACTTCCACAGTTTCATATTACATAAAGACATACAGGGAAAACGGACCAAACACGCTATGGACCGTAGACTGTCTCCACCAAATGGGCTACAATGAACCTAACATTATCCAAGGCATCATGTCTGGAGCAACGTCAGAATCACTTCAGTCAGCCAGATCAGTTTCATCAGGGCTTCGGTGGTTCGATCAATCGACCCTCTACACCAGAGTTCCTCAAACCCGGGCCTCGGGGTCCAGAGTGCTGCTGGTTTTCTCTCCTACCAGGAAGTTAAGTGCATTCACTTGGTATCCCAGGTCTCAATCGATCCCCGATTAGACAGCTAGAATAGAAACTACCTGACAGAATAGAAAACCAGCAGTACTCTAGACCAGCGGAATATAACCTTAAATATATATATACCGACATGCTACACTGCACCATCCCTGCAGAGGTTCAGAGGAAGGAACAGCCCTTGTGACAGCTTGAACTGACAAGCACTGGTAAGGATCACCGCTAATATTACTACCCAGAATGCCATTTGGCCGTGACAGGCAGTGGCAGTGACAGGCCGGCATGGCGCTGGCCCGGTGATTACCGCTACCAAGACTTTCTCTCCCATGGGGAGGAGGGAAAAGCCTCTCGTCTCTGGGATCTGGGTGGAAGAGGCTAATGCAATGTGATGGATTTACAGAGCTGGTGGATTACACACATGTTTTACTGTGTATGTTTGTGTGTGTGTGTGTGAGGGATGAGTTGATGTGTAAGGGAGGGATGTGTGGTATATGTGTGTATTCAGTGTCAGGGAAGAGTAGGTGTGTGTGTGTGTTTGTCTGAGTTGTGTATTTCTATAGACAAATGTCCCCACAAGGATGGAAAGGTGAGGAAAATACTGCCAAGTGAGGACAGTCCTCACGTCTGTAAGTGGCTGGATTGGGATTAGGATTTGGGTATAGGGGTAACACTAGAATCAGGATTAGGTTTAGGTTAAATTAGAGATTAAGATGGGCCTGGTTAGCTCCGTTGGTCGAGCTCTTCGTTGTACATGTGCATAGTATACTGACAATAAAGTTGAATTGAATGAAGGTAGTTTAGCAGTAGGGTCATGGTTAGGGGACGGGGGTGAATGTGGTCAATGAAGGTCCTCAGAAGTATAGTAATACAAACGTGTGTGTGTGTGTGTGTGATGGATGATCTAGCTTGTTGTTTTTCACTGTACAAAAATGAATGGCAGCAAATGGAAAACGAACCTCCGACTACACTGACTGTGTGCATATGCCAGCAGCGGTAACCCATAGCAACCTGGATGATTGACACAGACCGGTAATATCCTTTAAAGCTGTCAGGAGTAGCAGACAATGCCACAAATATCTGTTTTCTCAGTGTTCACTGTTTCCTTCACACTTCATTTGTACATCTCAAGACTATCCCTGACCTTTCCCATTCTGTTCAGGGATTCAAACTACTGACATTTTGCCCCCCCCCCCCCCCCAAACACTTCATGCGTTTAACTTTACTCGTCGTTTCCAGCAACACCCTGCTTCACATTCAGCAGCTGCCCAGTTCAACCACAGTCTTCTGCTGGTGGCCACTGAGCAGCTCCACTGGTGATAATGGGACTCGGCTCCTTGCTCAAGGGCCCCATGAGGGGACGGTAGCTGCTCGCTCACTTCCCCCACCCAGTTCCTCCAAGCAGGTCTGGGGATTTGAACCTTCAACACCCCTCCCTCAACTGGGACCCATATAAACCACTGACTGAGCCTCGTAACTCCCCATGGAGAGAATTGCTTTTCACAGGAAGGCTGTCGCTGCTGCTACGTAGGGGGGCTGCACTCTACTCTACTCTACTCTACTCTACTCTACTCTACTACTCTGTGTTGTACATTTCCTGGCTAGCACAGCTGCTAATGCGCTCTGTCCCCCCCTGAGATCACAGTCAGCTACATTGTAATCCAAAGCGCAGGTCACCACTTCCTCCTCCTCTTCCTCTTCTTCTCGTCCAGATTGCAGCTGGCGGATGTCATCGGCATCAGGAGGAAGCCTTTCAATTTGGCGGCGGACGCGGTAGCATGCCGGATATGACATCAGTGGAGTTGAGTACTGAAATACCTCCTGATGCCGTAGCGGTTTTTGATACTGGTAGCAATTATCCAGAGACTGCCACTGAGCAGATCCGATGAAGCAATCAGTGCCTTGCTCAAGCCAATCAGGGATTCAAACCAGCAACCTTACGGCCAGTCTGCTTTACTACCCTCAAAGCCACCACTGCCCCATTCTCAAAGTGAGAACTTCAGCATCTGGTGGCGTCGGAGATCGAACTGCTCGGCCTCTCTAGGACGGATAAAGGCAGCGATGTTGGAAGGCGTCGGGATGTTCTGCTCCCTCTTCGACCAATCAGACTGCTTTGCTTGCGCGGGGCGAGTTAAACCCGACCTTAAACCCGAACTTAAACCTGACCTTAAACCCGACCTTGCCGTCTCGTCGTTGTTTTGGCGGCGTCATGCCCTGCCATGCGGCATCGTGTTCCTCTGACTGAGTGTGTGTGGGCATCATACGCAGCGTCGCTGTAGGAGTCGGTCTATTTCCAGTGTGTGGTCGTCCCATTGGCCACGCTGCCTCTTTAAGCACGGCTGTGGCTTCCATCTAAGTAGCTTTGGTGGGGTTTGATAAGACACACACACACACACACACTCATTCCCAGTCACTCTGTTAAGCCCGACGGTCTTACAGGGCATTAAAGCTCCATTTTCATTTTCTCTAAAGTAGCTTTTGTTGGAAGGCTGAGTCGTGCTGGGCTCCCTCGCTAACGCAGCACTCTCCTGGTATCGACTGGCATCAGGAGTATTACTGCTTCACTACGGCGGGCTGAGCAGGTTCTCCCATCCAGGTCCATATTGGGTTACATGTTTAATCTGTTCTCACCTGAAGGGGCTTTCAAGCGGATTCGTCGTAAACGTGGTTGTCGATTGATTCTGACGTGTGCTGTCGTTATTCAGGTTCGAGGGAACGGGAAGCACTTTGAGCGTCCTCCCTGCTGAAGTGCCCTTGAGCAAGACTCTGAATCACCTACCAGCTCCTTGGGTGCTGCTCTGTGGCTGATGAATTTCTCCTTTGGGGGACCAGTAGAAGCACTCTAACTAATGGTGTACTTTCACGTCTTTATTTCACCAGGTAGTTCCTTTGAGGTTAAACATCTCCTGGTCAAGAGAGCAGCACCAGAACAAATCAGGTCATAGATCAAGTCACATGTACATTTTTTCTACATACGTGCTCCACTAGGCAGGAGTCCAGTAGCAAACCAATAGGGTCAGGGGGTCAAACCTATTTAGATCTTGACCAATCACAGCATAGACAGCTCTTCACTGACCCCCTCAGCAATTGGTCCTAACAAATTTCTGGTTTCCAGCATGAAAATGTCATCTCGTCTGTCATAAATCATCCTTCCCTTCTTTCTCATGACTCTTCTTTCCATTTCTTTACCCATCCTACCCTCTGACCCTGCTGCCTAACATCTCTCAGTAGACCTACCTAACATCTCTCAGTAGAGCTCTCAGTAGACCTCTCAGTAGACCTACCTAACATCTCTCAGTAGACCTCTCAGTAGTCCTACCTAACATCTCTCAGTAGACCTCTCAGTAGACTTACCTAACATCTCTCAGTAGTCCTACCTAACATCTCTCAGTAGACCTCTCAGTAGACCTACCTAACATCTCTCAGTAGACCTACCTAACATCTCTCAGTAGACCTCTCAGTAGACCTACCTAACATCTCTCAGTAGACCTCTCAGTAGACCTACCGAACATCTCTCAGTAGACCTACCTAACATCTCTCAGTAGACCTCTCAGTAGACCTACCTAACATCTCTCAGTAGACCTACCTAACATCTCTCAGTAGACCTCTCAGTAGACCTACCGAACATCTCTCAGTAGACCTACCTAACATCTCTCAGTAGACCTCTCAGTAGACCTACCTAACATCTCTCAGTAGACCTCTCAGTAGACCTACCACAGCCCATTAAGAGTTGTGACTGTAGGTTTTTATATTGACTCTAATGGGTTCAACAGAGGTGAATTGGGGTCTCCTGCCTCGTCCCACCAGGTTGAACTTACACTGATGAAGCTCTGGTCCAGAATTGTCTTGTTCAAGCTCTTGTTCTGGGCTTTTATTATTACTCTTTATCTGTTTGTGTTCTTTGAATTGTCGTCCTGGAAGTCTTCACTCCACTTCACTATAGGATGGACGTGACCAGTCAGTATGGCTTTGTATTCGTCTCTCTAAGGGCTTCATTGGACCAAAACCTTCTTTCGAGGTCTATAAAGGTTGCTCCACTGCCGCGTTGCATCGCATTGCCTTGCGTTTGATGGAAACATTCATGCTCATAAATAGTCGAGGTTTATTTCTTGATGGTTTATTTCTTGAACATGTTATATATGAAATGATGAGAAATAGAGTTGATCTTGGCTGTTTCCTGGTGCTGACTAACTGAATGGTGAATCTCATCGTCTTCGTTGTTCAATTCAAAAAGATGTATTCCAAACATAATCCAATAAGCAGATACTATACTATACTATATTATACTATACTATACTGTACTATACAATACTATACTATACTAGCGTCTGGCTGCAGTTTGTTTCAGCTCAGATTTTGTTTTCATTCATACACAAAGCGAAAAAAAAACCCAATACGTATTTGTGTATATTGATGATTCTGCTGCTCTTTCAAAATAAAAGCGCCCTTTGGCACAGCTCAAGCAACACATTGATGCAACACAACACATTTGAGCGTTACAGAGCCAGAACGCTTCACGTCTGCCTTTTTTGTTTTTGTGATCTTCTGCTGAACCCTGGAGGAGAAATCCACTTTCACATGCCCCCTTCTTTCACGGGGAGGTCAGAGGTCACCTGCAGTACAATTTACCTTTTGTTTTGCTGCTTTGGCAACGTAGCTCCAGACAAACCGTCATTCTGATAACGCGATTGGATAGACAGAGAGATGAACCGTCTGAAGGTGAAAGCCAGAGTGTCTGTGTGTTTCTAACCGTCACCGTCTCAGCCCTCAAGGTAAATATTATCTGACTTGACTGACAGCCAGCCCTACCTGCAGCACTGTGTGTGTGTGTGTGTGTGTGTGTGTGTGTGTGTGTGTGTGTGTGTGTGTGTGTGTGTGTGTGTGTGTGTGTGTGTGTGTGTGTGTGTGTGTGTGTGTGTGTGTGTGTGTGTGTGTGTGTGTGTGTGTGTGTGTGTGTGTGTGTGTGTTCAGACGCTGTGGGACCTCAGCAGTATTGAGTATCAAAGGTTATCCTCTTTATTTTTGGAAACGCTACAGTAGGCTAACTTACACTGGCTTGAACTGAGGCAGGTGTGTGTGTGTGTGTGTGTGTGTGTGTGTGACAGAGAAAGAGAGAGAGAGAGAGAAAGAGAGAGAAATCTTGGAAAGCACAAAGACACCACACCTTCATTCCCATATCAGAATATTTGCAACTCGGGTCTCTCTCTCTCTCTCTCTTTATCTCGATCACCCTCTCTCTATATATACAGTATACATATCTCTTTATCTCTCTGTCTCGATCTCTCTCTCTCTTTCCTTCCCTCACCTTTAGTAAAGCCTGAGTGCTGATTGAGTAGAGCAGGACTCACTTCTATCTCTCTCTCTCTCTCTCTCTCTCCATGTGTCTGTCTTTGTCTCTCTCTCAGCTCTCCTCGCTTCATCGACTTCAGGACATGGAATCACTCGGGTTCAGTTCTTACACACACACACACACACACACACACACACACACACACACACACACACACACACATTCTGCTGGTGCGTGGTCAGTTTCCTCAAGCTCAGATTTGCAGGTTCACAATCTCCACATAAACACATTATGAGTCCATATGATTGCACAGCATCATATTATATAATATTATATAATATTATATAATATAAAATAACCAACGTGCAAACTGTAACAAAAGTGTCTCCATGCTTCTGTTGGGTTTCTAATCTTGTATCGCGTCACACCTGAAGGAAGGCGAACCTTCCCGCCGAGCAATCAAACCGATGTGGGCGGTCAGAGGAGTCCCGCCAGCTTCCATCAGACAGGGAACAGATGTCGCCGCGAATAAAGCTTTTAATCTTCCGGGTGATGACATGCCGGATTAGCCATAACTGATTGTGCATCCTGCCAATTATCGCCGTAATTCAACGTTTCAGCGGTTGAACAGGCTGGGCTGTGAGGGGAAGTGGCGGGCTAGCCTCTTTATCAGTGGCGTTCGGCGTGCAGCCTTGTCATTGGATTGGTTGGAGAGTGGTTACCAATGGTTGGAGAGTGGTTACCAATGGTGGTTACCAGTGGTTGGAGAGTGGTTACCAATGGTTGGAGAGTGGTTACCAATGGTGGTTACCAGTGGTTGGAGAGTGGTTACCAATGGTGGTTAGCAGTGGTTGGAGAGTGGTTACCAGTGGTGGTTACCAGTGGTTGGAGAGTGGTTGCCAATGGTTGGAGAGTGGTTACCAGTGGTGGTTACCAGTGGTTGGAGAGTGGTTACCAGTGGTTGGAGAGTGGTTACCAATGGTTGGAGAGTGGTTACCAGTGGTGGTTACCAGTGGTTAGAGAGTGGTTGCCAATGGTTGGAGAGTGGTTACCAGTGGTGGTTACCAATGGTTGGAGAGTGGTTACCAGTGGTGGTTACCAGTGGTTTGAGAGTGGTTGCCAATGGTTGGAGAATGGTTGCCAGTGGTGGTTACCAGTGGTTTGAGAGTGGTTGCCAATGGTTGGAGAGTGGTTGCCAGTGGTGGTTACCAGTGGTTGGAGAGTGGTTACCAGTGGTTTGAGAGTGGTTACCAGTTGTGGTTACCAGTGGTTGGAGAGTGGTTGCCAATGGATGGAGAGTGGTTGCCAATGGTTGGAGAGTGGTTACCAGTGGTTGGAGAGTGGTTGCCAATGGTTGGAGAGTGGTTGTCAATGGATGGAGAGTGGTTGCCAGTGATTTGAGAGTGGTTGCCAATGGTTGGAGAGTGGTTACCAGTGGTTGGAGAGTGGTTACCAGTGGTTGGAGAGTGGTTGCCAATGGATGGAGAGTGGTTGCCAGTGATTTGAGAGTGGTTGCCAATGGTTGGAGAGTGGTTACCAGTGGTTGGAGAGTGGTTACCAGTGGTTGGAGAGTGGTTGTCAATGGATGGAGAGTGGTTGCCAATGGTTGGAGAGTGGTTGCCAGTGATTTGAGAGTGGTTGCCAATGGTTGGAGAGTGGTTGCCAGTGGTGGTTACCAGTGGTTTGAGAGTGGTTGCCAGTGGTGGTTGCCAATGGTTGGAGAGTGGTTACCAGTGGTTTGAGAGTGGTTGCCAATGGTTGGAGAGTGGTTGCCGATGGTTGGAGAGTGGTTACCAATGGTTACCAGTGGTTTTGAGGGAAACACCGCCATGTTGGAGGAGCGGCAATAAACAAGTCTCCTCCTCTTCCTCCCTGCCAAACCAAACCGTCACACAGAAATTTGTTTTTTTCTTTGGTTTTTAAGGAGGAAGAAGCGATGGCGTTAGTCCTTCGTTTCCTCTTCGTATCCGCTGGGTCAGCACTCTCCAAACGTCCAAATGTCTCATGACAACAGGACTCGAGAACTTCAGCATCTCCATCTTCATCTCTATTTTCTATTAGAAGCTGGTTTGGGGTTTAAGAGTTCTGTTCAAAATGAATTGCCACCATGATCATTCAGTATCTTTTAAAGCTTTGTACACATCGTACTTCAAAGAGCTACAGTGAGTGATTAGTAATTGCATTGATTGAATTGATGTTAAGTGACTTGAACTTTTGCCTCTTCCATGCCTGAACTCATGAAAAGCCAAAGAGCTGCAGAAACCCATGAATGCATCCGCCTGTGACGCAGACCCATGTCGTAACCGAGTGTAACCGCCATTCAGCCTCATCTGGCGGAAAGATTGACCTGGTGACCCAAATCTTTCCGTTGTATCAGTTGAAATCACAAGACGTCTGTCCGGAGCGGAGGGGTTTTCCTCCGGCATGTAGGTCAGCTGGTGAGAAAATAGCAACAGTCTCTCCACTCCCACGTCTTCCTCTCTCAGTTCTCACCTCATCCACTACAGGAAATGGAAATCACCACTTTCATTTTCAGCTCTTGCAAAGGCAAATACAATCAGGTCTTCACACACAAACACACACAGGCAGGCCGGATAGCCAAGTTCATAATTGTCTCTCTGGCCGGTCGATTTCCCAGAATGTCACCAGTTCACAACCTCACCTTCAGATCTCACTGGAAATGGTTGGATTTATGTTCCAGTGACTAGATAGTTTTAATTTCAGGATGTTGTTTTGCCACCCAGAGTCTTAATTGAACTCATATCCTTTAAAGAATACCATTAGTTGTTTCAGTTTTTGATCAGGTCAGCAGTGACTCGGCACCATCAGATGAACTTCACTGGCTTCTGGCTGTGGAGGACCAGATGGATGAGATAGACTGATGGATGGATGCGTACTTGTTTTGCTTCCCTCTGAATGTTTAGACATGTTGATCCCATGTGGCCGTGCTGTCGGTGTGGGCGGAGCCGACACGCCGCTAGTTACTGCCTCTGAGCGTGGGAATCCAGCAGCACAGATCCCCTGGGTCCACTGTGGTGTCCCTCACTGTGGTGTTCCTCACTGTGGTGTCCTTCACTGTGGTGTTCTTCACTGTGGTGTCCGTACTTGTTTTGCTTCCCTCTGAATGTTTAGACATGTTGATCCCATGTGGCCGTGCTGTCGGTGTGGGCGGAGCCGACACGCCGCTAGTTACTGCCTCTGAGCGTGGGAATCCAGCAGCACAGATCCCCTGGGTCCACTGTGGTGTCCCTCACTGTGGTGTTCTTCACTGTGGTGTTCCTCACTGTGGTGTCCTTCACTGTGGTGTTCCTCACTGTGGTGTTCTTCACTGTGGTGTTCTTCACTGTGGTGTTCCCCACTGTGGTGTTCTTCACTGTGGTGTTCTTCACTGTGGTGTCCCTCACTGTGGTGTTCCTCACTGTGGTGTTCTTCACTGTGGTGTCCTTCACTGTGGTGTCCTTCACTGTGGTGTTCCTCACTGTGGTGTTCTTCACTGTGGTGTCCCTCACTGCTCTTCCCAGAGATCACCTGTCAATCAAACAGTGTGTCCAGTACTGTGACGTCTTTCTCCTTGGATTTCCTGTTGATGGAGTTTGAGTTCCTGTAGGTGGCGCTCTTCTCTTTGTCTGTTCAGCCACGGTGGCTATCGCTGCTCATGCTAACTACCCAGTTCTTCTTCTGTTGAAACGTAAAGCGCATCACTTCCTGTCTCCAGAGGGTTTCTCCCGGTAAAGACCTACCTGACACCAGGGTGTTGAGAGCAGCAGATGGAGAAGCTTCATGATGTTGAGGTTGATGATGTTGAGGTCCAGAGATCAGAGAGAGAGGAACATTTATTTAGAGGAAAATGTCACAGATTAGTACTTAAAAACCACCACTACTTTAAAGCTGAGGATTCCACAGATGGCTCAGGATGTTCAGATATGTTCACATGCCTTGTTGAAGAGTTCGACTTGAACGTACAAAAGTTAGTAGTACGGTGAAAGTGTTGGAGGGCGGGTCGGGCCGTTAGAGTGAACAGGAGTTGGCACCAATCGCCATGGTTACAACCGGAGAGACCAGCCCAGTGCTGTTGATGAGGATGCTGATCAAAACCATTTGGGAGTTACACACACACACACACACACACACACACACACACACACACACACACACACACACACACTTCCTTTCCCTGGTTGTCCCCAGCCATTTACCCCCGGGGAAGTGTGTGTGAGTCTGTTTGCGGTGATGGTGTGTGTGTGTGTGTGTGTGTGTGTGTGTGTGTGTGTGTGTGTGTCTTCTCTATCACCTCAGTGCGAAGCCGACCGACAAACAAAACAATTTGTTTGTTCTGCTGATGTCGCTGGGCAGCATGTTTGGGCAGGCAGGCTGGACCGTACCAACTGAGGGGAGACGGGGGGTTGGTTACTTGCACACGCACACACTCACATGCACACATGCACGCACGCGCACACACACACACGCATACTCACAGACACACACCCAAATGAGTCAAAAAGTAGGGAAAAAAGGGAAAGTAATTGCGAGCCGATCCACTGCTTTAAAGTGTTTGTTTGTTTGTGTGTGTCTGTGTGTGTGTGTGTGTCTGTGTGTGTGTCTGTGTGTGTGTGTGTGTGGTGCATGCAGTGGCCCTTATAACAAAGGCAGCATCAGTAGCTAAATGTCAGCAGACTCCTTCAGTCCTTTGTTCCTTTAGAGGAAGCTGACCTGTTCTCCTTTAAGGGTAATAAGCTGCTTGTCTTTTTCTGTGGGGGGTGTGTGTGTGTGTGTGTGTGTGTGTGTGTGTGTGTGTGTGTGTGTGTGTGTGTGTGTGTGTGTGTGCTGCCAGTGGGGAATAAGCTACCAGTGTTTTTACACCGAACACCAGGGTGGATCACAGACGAGGACCGAGTTGGGTTTGATTTGGTTGTTAGTTTTTGCTCCGGCTGCCTGTTGACATTATGCTTGGTGAGTAGGACGATCTGTGTGTGTGTGTGTGTGTGTGTGTGTGTGTGTCTGTGTGTCTGTGTGTGTGTGTGTGTGTGTGTGTGTGTGTGTGTGTGTGTGTGTGTATGTGTGTGTGTGTAGGCAGTTTTCTTGATTTTGCATCTCCTAACTGGAGAAGAGATAACAGATATGTTGGACACAGTCCAACAGGTATCCAGGTGTCTCTCTCTTGTGGTAGTAGTAGTGGTATTGGTAACAGTAGTAGTAGTAGTAGTAGTAGTAGTACTAGCAGTAGTAAATATAATGTTAGTTGTGTCTTTGTGTTGTAGAGTTAGTTGTTCACTTCCTCGTTTCAGTCCCTCAGAGAAACTAGAGTTGAATTGTACTAATGATCATCATTGTTAGCATGTTAGCATGTTAGCATTCCAGACACATGGATCTCCTAGACCGTGGTAGTGATGATCTGAACGTCTGTCATGTTTCCTTGCAGCTGACGGATCTAGACCGAACCGGATCTGTCATCAGAAACACACTTACATTCTATGACAAGCTGCAGGGATGTGGTGTGTGTGTGTGTGTGTGTGTGTGTGTGTGTGTGTGTTGCTGCCAGCGGGGTTTTTTAGTCTCGTTCCTGACTCAGCATGTTGCTGCTGCAAACACCTGCTGCTTCCGACTGCACAAAGTACCTGCATGCACTCAAGTGTGTGTGTGTGTGTGTGTGTGTGTGTGTGTGTGTGTGTGTGTTCCCCTGGGGAGTCCTCAGGCATTTTCTTTTACTCAGATGGTGTGTATTTATGTGTATGTGTGTTTTTGCCTTTTATGAAGTTTCATCTATAACTCAACATAAATTGACGGAGTTAAAAGTTGCTTCCATCACAGTTCTGCTACTATTTGTTGCTTTAACGTGATCTAAAGGTTATTATTATTAAAGGTTATTATTATTAAAGGTTATTATTATTAAAGGTTATTATTAACCATCAGTACATCATGGTCAAATGAATAGTCCTACCTGGGCTTAACTACCGTAAACAACTGAGACCACGGTGGAGACGACTGGTCGCCTCTATCACACCAGTGGTATTGTTACTAGTGTTTTTCCACATTAAGACTACATTTCCCATCAGCCCCGTTGCTTCCTGTCCCCCCTCCCCCTCCCTGGTGTCTTTGTCTCTCCTAAAGAGGATCAACATGTTGAAGTGATTTCTCCATCTTCCTTTCTCTCCTTCCTCCATCTGCCGTCTCCAGAAACTCTTTATCTTTATCTCCGTTAGCGCTGGAAGAACAGAACCTCTTCCTGTTTGGTGCCGTAAAGCAATCCAGCAGATTTCTCTCCAAATCCACCCGGTGGACACAAAGTAGAATGAGAGTAGAGGCTGGTAGAGGCTAGTAGAGGCTGGTAGAGGCTGGTAGAAGCTAGTAGAGGCTGGTAGAGGCTAGTAGAGACTGGTAGAGGTTGGTAGAGGCTGACAGGCTGGTAGAGGCTGACAGGCTAGTAGAGGCTAGTAGAGGCTGGTAGAGGCTAGTAGAGGCTGGTAGAAGCTAGTAGAGGCTGGTAGAAGCTAGTAGAGGCTAGTAGAAGCTAGTAGAGGCTGGTAGAGGCTAGTAGAGGCTGGTAGAAGCTAGTAGAGGCTGGTAGAGGTTTGGGTTTGAAGCTAGTAGAGGCTGCTAGTAGCTAAAAGGCTATAGAGGCTTGGTAAACTAGTATGTTAGCTAGACCTGGATACCTGACGGGTCTGGTAGAGTTGTAAGCTGCATGTATCAGCTAGTAGACTGATAACGGACTGTAATCAGAAAAGTCATTTATGAAGTCAGGGATTGAGTGTGGTGAAGTGTGTGTGTGTGGTGTGTGTGGTGTGTGTGTGGGTGTGTGTATGAGTGTGTGTGTTGTGTGTGAGTGTGGTGTGTGTGTGTAGGTGTGTGGTGGGCTGTGGTTGAGTGTCGTAGTGGTGTGTGTGTGTGGTGTGTTGCTGCAGCGGGTTTTTTAGTCTCTTCTGACTCAGCAGATGTGCTGCTGAAACACCGGCTCCGACTGCAAAAGTACCTGCATGCATCGTTGGTGGGTGGTGTGTGTTGTGTTCCCCTGGGGAGTCCTGGCATTTTTTTTACTCAGAGGTGGTATTAAGTGTGTAATGTTTTTTTTTAGCATTTTATGAAGTTTCATCTATAGAATAAATTGAGGAGTAAAAGTTGCTTCCATCACAGTTGCTGCTACAATTTGTTGCTTAAGCGTGATCTAAAGGTTTATTATTAAAGGTTATAGTCATTGGAAAGGTAATTAACCACATCATATGGTCAAATGAATAGTCGTACCTGGAGCTTACGTAAACAATAGAGAGACCGGTGGAGACACTGTCGCCTCTATCACACCAGTGGTATTGTTACTAGTGTTTTTCCATTAAGACTACATCCCAGAGCCGGTGTGCCTGTCCCCAGCTCCCCGTCCTGGTGTCTTTGTCTTCACTGAAGAGGATCAACATGTTAAGTGATTCTCCATCGGTGCCTTTCCTCTTCCTCCATCTGCCGTCTCCAGAAACTCTTTAATCTTACTCCGTAGAGGCTGAAGAAAGAACCTCTTCTGTTGTGGCCGTAAAGCTAATCCAGAGTTCCCTCCAAGCCTCCGGTGAACAAGTAGAATGAGAGTAGAGGCTAGTAGAGGCTGGTAGAGTGGTAGAGCTGGTAGAAGGCTGGTAGAGCTGGAGAGGTGTAGAAGGCTAGTAGAGGGCTGGTAGAGCTAGTAGAGGCTGGTAGAGGCTGTAGAGTGGTAGAGGCTGACAGGCTGGTAGAGGCTGAAGCTAGTAGAGGCTAGTAGAGGCTGGTAGAGGCTAGTGAGGCTGGCTAGTAGAGGCTGGTAGAAGTAGTAGAGGCTAGTAGAGGCTGTAGAAGCTTAGAGCTAGTAGAGGCTGGTAGAAGCTAGTAGAGGTGGTAGAGCTGGTAGAAGCTAGTAGAGCTGGTAGGGGCTAGTAAAGGCTAGTAGAGGTAGAGGCTGGTAGAAGCTAGTAAGAGGCTGGTAGGGCTAGTAGAGGCTGGTAGAGGCTAGTAGAGGCTGGTAGAAGAGCTGAGGCTGGTAGGGTGAGAAGCTAGTAGAGGCTAGTAGAGGCTAGTAGAAGCTAGTAGAGGCTAGTAGAGGCTGGTAGAAGCTAGTAGAGGCTGGTAGAAGCTAGTAGAGGCTGGTAGAAGCTGGTAGAGGCTGGTAGAGGCTAGTAGAGGCTGGTAGAAGCTAGTATAGGCTGGTAGAGTCTGGTAGAAGCTAGTAGAGTCTGGTAGAAGCTAGTAGAGGCTGGTAGAGGCTGGTAGAAGCTAGTAGAAGCTAGTAGAGGCTGGTAGAAGCTAGTAGAGGCTGGTAGAGGCTGGTAGAGGCTAGTAGAGGCTAGTAGAGGCTGGCAGGCTGCTGGTGGTCTGGTTGGTTTACAGTAGTTACACCAACGTCTCTAAATGTGTATTATGTGTTGGTTCACCCAGAACCTCAAACTGAGACAAAGCAGATAAATATCAGCTTCTACTGTTGACCTCTGGTTCTGGGTATTAAATGCCTTGCTCAGAGGAACCTCGGTAGCTGTTAAGGGTGGATGGAGCGTTTCCTTTTCACCTTCCACGGGAAAATGTGTCGAACCCGCAACCTCGGTGTCAAGCTCCCAGCTCCTCCAGCGATACGAACACTGTTAATCTGTAATCTGCTCTCACAGAGAGGATGGTGGGAAACAGCAGCAGGGCTGAGCCTCCATGACCATATACAGAGAGAGAGAGGGAGAGAGAGAGGGAGAGAGAGAGAGAGAGAGAGAGAGAGAGGGGGGAGAGAGAGAGAGAGAGAGAGGACAGTGTAAAAGAAGAGATATACAATAGAGAAAAAGAGAAGGATGAGAGAGCTAGTAAAGAGAGAAAGAGAGAGAGACAGAAAGGGAGAGAGAGGGAGGGGAAAGGGATGGAAGGAAGAAGAGAGAGAAATGCAGATGGGGTGGAGGGGTTAGGGAGGGAGAGAGACATTGAAAAAGAGAGAAATGAAGAGAAAGAGAGAGAGGGAGAGGAGCCTGGTTGGGTCCATCCAGCCTAAAAAGGAAATAGAGTTGATTTTATTGTTTCCACATTGAAACACTAGAGATAAACAGAGAGAGAGAGAGGGGGGAGAGAGAGAGAGAGAGGGAGAGAGAGAGAGAGAGAGAGAGAGAGAGAGAGGTTACTCTCATGCGACCCTCAGCAGCCATGGAAACTTGAGCACAACATTCCCTGGACTAGGAGAGCGGGCGAGCGAGCATACATACCATTCCTTTCCCTCTCTCTCTCTCCCTCTCTCCTTTGCACAGTACTGCATATACAGTATATATTGGATATATTTATATATATATATATATATATATATATATATATATATATATTTATATTGTCAATCATTCATAGTGCAGCTCATACAGTGTTTGTACAGTTGTTTGGCTAAAATGGTTTTGGACTGTTTTTGAGAGCGTTGGACCAGGAGAACCAGTAACCAGTAGAACCAGTAACCAGTAGAACCAATAGAACCAGTAGAACCAATAGAACAAGTAACCAGTAGAAACAGTAGAAACAGTAACCAGCGCAACCAGTAGAACCAGAACCAGTAACCAGTAGATCCAGTAGAACCTGCAGGGTCCATGTTGGGCTTTTACTTCCATACAGTTTGTGACTGCATGTTGTTCTAGTTTATAGATGATGTCACTCTGATGATGTCACTCTGATGATGTCACTCTGATGATGTCACTCTTCACATCTTATTAACCGGTTTAGAGTTGAAGGTGATTCAATGTTTCCTTTCCTCAAGTCAACAAACTATTTTGATATGAAACAGTGACATGGGACTGTGTGTGTGTGTGTGTGTGCGTGTGCGTGTGTGTGTGTGTGTGTGTGTGTGTGTGTGTGATTCCAAACCTCCCTGAAGTGACTCTTTCTGGACTGGCAACATAGAGAGAGACAGGTGAAGAGAGACAGATGGAAAGAGAGACAGATAGAGAGTGAGACAGGTGAAGAGAGACAGATAGAGAGTGAGACAGGTGAAGAGAGACAGATGGAGAGAGAGACAGATAGAGAGAGACAGGTGAAGAGAGACAGATGGAGAGAGAGACAGATAGAGAGAGACAGGAGGAAAGAGGTGACAGGCCCTGAGTCATCCTTCCCTTCTCCACCTCTATTTAAAGACAGAGCCTCATCCCCTCTTCATCATCGTCTTCCTCCTCTTCCTCATCCCTGTCGTGGATCTGAGGACGGGGTTTACTAGTCAGCTCTCCTCCAAGACAGATCGGTGTGTGTGTGTGTGTGTGTGTGTGTGTGTGTGTGTGTGTGTGTGTCTTAAATCCAAACACTTCGTCTTCGTCACTTCGAGGGAATAACAGAATAAATGAAGCACATTTCTAGTTTCTAGTTTTTAGTTCTCATTTGATTTGACGACATTAGCCGAGTTCGTCTCACATCCACGTTTCTTTCTTTCTTTCAGTAGTTTTGGATCCAAGCGCTTGCTGGCTCTCTCTCTCTCTCTCTCTCTCTCTCTCTCTCTCTCTCTCTCTCTCTCTCTCTCTCTCTCTCTCTCTCTCTCTCTCTCTCTCTCTCTCTATCTGTCTCTCTCTCTCTCTCTCTCTCTCTCTCTCTCTCTCTCTCTCTCTGGGGTAGATAGATCTCCTGCCTGAGATGCTAATTACTGCCATGTGCCCTGCCTTAACACACACACACACACACACACACACACACACACACACACCGTTCCTGCTCTCGGTCAGTGTGTCTGATCCACTTTGTCTCTCGTGTGTTTGAGGACGATTTGTCTTCTTCTTCTTCTTCTTCTTCTTCTTCTTCTGCTGAGGTCCATCTGCTCCTCCTCCTCTTTGGTTGCCCTTGACGACGGGTCGTTTCCCATCAGCTGCATCCTGGGTATCAGAGGACGTTTAGTTTTGGTGAAAGAGCTTCAGACGTTACATCAACAACATCAAAGACTGCAGTGTGGGGTTGTGGGTAATAAATGAAAAAAGCAGCTCTTTCTTAGTCCCCCTCTTCTTCCTCATCTTCCTCATCCTCTACCTCATCCTCCTCTTCCTTCCTCTCCTCTTCTGCAACCTTGTTCGTAAAACTCCTCCCTCTTGAACCCCCTCCTCTTCCTCATGCTATTGCACCTCCTCCTCTCCTTCGTCCTCTTCATCCTCCTACTCATCCTCCTCCACCACCTCCCAGTCCTCTTCCTCTCCTGTCCCTCCTCCTCTTCCTCTTTTCCCTTTCCCACTCTCTCTTCTTCTTCCCCCTCCTCCTCTCTCCTCTTCCTCCTCCCTTCCGCCCTCCTCCTCCCTATTATACAGCATGGACAGGGACACACACACACACACACACACACACACACACACACACACACACACACACACACACACACACCCACCCATTACCAGTTTGACGGACAGGTCTTGATAGTTAATCCAGCCAGACAGCTGAGGCCCTCGGCGGCATCCATCACCGTCCCTCCACGCTTTACAAACTCCATTACCCACGATGCCCCTCTCACTTCTGGTTTCTGCCTCCCTGTTGATTTGGCGTGACGTCGTACTTCGAGATAGCTTCACGCTCTATAAACTCCGATACCCACGATGCCCCTCTCCTCTGCTTTCACGCTCTCTGCTTCTCCTGAGCTAGAAAGTGTTTGGAAAATGATTCATGGTGTTTGTTTCACTGTGCTTAGAGTGGCAGACGGGTGGGGTTTAACACATCAGGACAACTGATACTGTCAGGCGAGTTGTAAATCACCAACGTGACGTTCAGATACTTTGTCTTAAACTTGCTCGCGCTTTCTAGGAAATGCCGCAAACCCCACCCCTCTGGTATTCCCCGGAGTTTAAAACAAACGGCGAGCATCATTTATAAAAGCTGTTGGATTCAGATCTGCTTTCTGCTGCGTGGGAAATGTGCTGATGGTACCTGAGGTAGGCTTGATTTATCTCACTGGGGGAAACCGGTCAGCAAGTTTCGAGGTGGTTCAGCGCGCCGCGAAAGGTGAATCGAGTGCACCTGCAGTACTACACACACACACACACACACACACACACACACACACACACACACACTAACAAAGAGCACCATCTGGTCTCGGTGGAGTGTGTAGGTGACTAAGCGTGGTGGTGCTGCTGTGTTGTGATGCGTCAGGCTGCAAAACACCGACATTTAAACTTCTTCTCAGCGAGCCGCTAGCCTCCAGAGCCGCTAGCCTCTACTGTAGAGCCGCTAGCCTCTACTGTAGAGCCGCTAGCCTCTAGAGCCTCCAGAGCCGCTAGCCTCTACTGTAGAGCCGCTAGCCTCTACTGTAGAGCCGCTAGCCTCTAGAGCCTCCAGAGGCGCTAGCCTCTACTGTAGAGCCGCTAGCCTCTACTCTAGAGCCGCGAGCCTCCGTTTGCTCCGCCAGCGCGTGGGTAAAGTGTGGCTGTAATATCGTTCACTTCTCGCCGAGCCGTTGCTTCCTGCCTTGCAGCTTGTTGTAGACCGTAACCCTCCATCACCACCTCCTTCCTTCAGCCCACCGGGGCGTAACGGTGATGATTGCTACACCGACAGGCCAGGAGATCTACAACCTCCAGAAGTCCATTCGTTCCTATGGGAGACCGTGTTAACGCCCCCTTGTGGCAGCGGAGTGGCGGATGGTTGGAAGACCTCCAGTCCGTCTCGACTCCGTTCTCCTAACCGGACGTTGTGTTCTTGACTGGATCCATGAGCTACTTCTGCTTTTGTTTCCATTTAATAAAACAAAATATCTCACGGTAATCTCACGAAGTTCAAAGAATTGTTGCGACGTCACTGAAAACTGCAGTGGAAGAATTCAGGGTTCATCTGTTGCGTGGAAGAGTCCAAAATTTTCTGTTTTTTACAGAATCTCAGAAACATTTTATTTTTGTTGACTTTTGAAATGACCTGGGGAATCAAGTGATTTTTGATGAAATCTCAACATTTTCATTTTAGATGTTTATTTTTCCTGATGCGACCGATACAGGAACAGGAAGCATTCAATGATCTCCGGTTGCACAAAAGTACACCGAATTTTTTGCTTTTTACAGGATCTACCTTTACATAAGGCATGTAATGAAACCCACCCAAGGGTGCGTGGGGTTTCGGAGGGTTACATGCTACTAATGGTACTTTTATTATAGGTACTCAGCTGCTATATGAAAGAACACACAAAGTCAATGTCTCTCTCTCTCTCTCTCTCTCTAGGCGACATCACACAGAAGGGTTATGAGAAGAAGCGATCGAAGCTGATTGGAGCGTTCCTCCCACAACCACCAGGTAAACATCACTCGTTTCTTTTCATTCATATTTTCAGTTTAAATTGGATCCAGGAAGCTGGTTTGACTTGTGTCACCACAGCAACAGAAATGAATCAAGATATGTCACCAGCGTGCGTCACCCAACGTCTCTATGTTGAGTTTCAATTCATTATTTTATTTGTAACCTTTATATAACCATGTTAGTCCCATTGAGGTTTTTCAAGGACGACCTGCTCATGAAAAAGCATCAAGACAAATATAATAAAAACACACAACAATCTACCAAGTCTGAAAACGTGAAACAAAATACCACAAAACCACATAAACCTGAGAGCAAAGTAAAATCTTACTCTAATTTATTTAATATTTAATTATCTGAATGTTTGTTTTGTCGTCTGCGTTGGAAACATCGTCCATGTTGACCAGTCAGACAAGCTGATGCTCTTATCTGGAGTGAATGACGTTAGTTCAGCGTCTTGCTCTTATTTTGAAAGGACATCCAGCCTGTCACCTTTCAGTCACAATAATCAATAATCCTCCAATAATCCACGCTGCGTTTTGGATTGTCTTCGTGTCAGTGGTCTTCTTTAGATGTCCTCAGTGGGTCTCTGTGTTGAGTCTGATCTGGATCCGGTGACTCCCGCTGATCCAGGACCTGTTTGTCATCCAGCTCCTGACAGGCTGAACCGGTTGCTGCTGATCCCCAGCAGATGGTTGTGATGGTTGTGATGGTTGTGATGGTTGTGATGGTTATGATGGTTATGATGGTTATGATGGTTGTGATGGTTATGACGGTTATGACAGTTATGATGGTTATGATGGTTATGATGGTTATGACGGTTGTGATGGTTATGAGGGTTGTGACGGTTGTGACGGTTATGATGGTTATGATGGTTGTGATGGTTGTGAGGGTTGTGATGGTTATGATGGTTGTGATGGTTATGATGGTTATGATGGTTATGATGGTTGTGATGGTTATGATGGTTGAGATGGTTGTGATGGTTATGATGGTTGTGATGGTTATGATGGTTGAGATGGTTGTGATGGTTATGATGGTTGTGATGGTTGTGATGGTTGTTGTTTGTAAAAGTCCATTTACAGTGAGGCTGGAGGCCCCGGGGGGCCCGCTGCATTAGACTGACTGGTGAGGATGGGACGCCACCAGAGCCCAGCAGACACACTGGCACTGTGAAAGCTATTACTGGAATACACTGTGTGTGTGTGTGTGTGTGTGTGTGTGTGTGTGTGTGTGTGTGTGCAAGGATGTCAGGAAGTGCATTATGGGAAGGAATGTGGGGTGGAGAAAATGTGTGGTATTAACATCCAGGCTCAGTGGGAGGGCATCCTCAGTCGGGGGAGAGGGGGGGGGGGGGGCATACCCACAGATACACACATGCATGTAAACACACACACACTCACTCACACACACACACACACACACACACACACACACACGCGCACACACACACACACACACACACACACACACACACTCATTAGCCTGATTCCAACCCCACACTCCTTATTCCTTCCCATAATGCATTTCCTAGCCTTCCCACACACCAATAACACACACCCACACACACACACACACACACACACACACACACACACACACACACACACACACACAGTTGTATTGCCTGTACACACACACACATTCGCACGCATACACACAATACTCCCTTTCTCTCTTTTTCAGACACTCTCTCGCTCCCTCACTCGCACACAATACTCCCTTTCTCCCTTTCTCTCTTTTTCCACACACACACACACACACACACCACACACACACACACACACACACACACATACACACACACACACACACACATACACACACACTCACCCTGTTTCCTTGGCTGTGATGTATCTCAGCCTGTTAATCTGAGCTGTCTAGTACTGATAGAAACACGATTCAGCCCAATAATTCAGATTTACACTGTTTACATTATATTATTTATATTATATATTACATTATATAATTGATATTATATATTATATTATATATTATTTATATTATATATTACATTATAGTATTTATATTATTTATTATATCATATTAATTATATTATTTATAGTATTTATTATATTATATTATTTATATTATTATAGTATATATTATATCATATTATTTATAGTATTAATAGTATATATTATATCATATTATTTATATCATATACTTGACTCAGTGAGATCCAGCAGTCGTCTTGATATCAGACACCATTGATCAGTAATTAAACCAATCACATCGTCCACTTGTTCATAATTAATAATAACACCGTTACCCCTGGTTACTGCTCAGTCCTCCGACTCTGCTGTACTTTCATGTAGTTTCCTTCCTTGTTTCATGAAGCGTATTTGATGCTACTTTTATATTTTCTCCCTTATCTTGTACTGCATATATTTCATTTGTTGGTATATTTTCATATTGTACATTTTCAGTCTACCTGCTGGAATATATATATATATATATATATATATTTTTTTTTTTTTTTTTGGGGGGGTCTGAGTCTGTTGTGAATTGTAGCACCTTCTCTCCTGTCTCCTATTACTACTTGCTGCTGCAACATGGATCCCCAAAGTTTTATATCACATATTTTTCTGGTTTTCTTGAGGAGCTGCAGTAGGTTTGTTGTGTTGTTGTTTTGTTGTTCAGGAGCTGCAGTAGGTTTGTTGTGTTGTTGTTTTGTTGTTCAGGAGCTGCAGTAGGTTTGTTGTGTTGTTGTTGTTGTTGTTGTTGTTGTGTTGGAGGCCTCAAGGTTGTCGACTCCATCACGTCTTTATTAGGTTTACTGTCTTTCTACCAGCTGTGGTGGACAGAACAGGAATGGATGAGGCCTGCATCGATTTCCTGTAGGGTGTGTGTGTGTGTGTGTGTGTGTGTGTGTGTGTGTGTGTGTGTGAGAGCTTATCACACCTGGGTCAAATTTTGACAGTGTTTGTTTTAACCTACTTGGAGTACCAGATGGGTGGCGCTTAACTGCAGCAGGACAGTTCAGATAAGAGAGTAGCGAGGGGGATCGTCCTCCGGCCTCCCAGAGGAGGAGGAGGATCCCCGCCACGTCTCCCCGTCTCGTCTCCAGCCCGCCACGCCACGTCTCCCCGTCTCGTCTCCCCGCCATGTCTCCCCGTCTCGTCTCCCAGCCCCGCCCCGCAACGTCTCCCAGCGCTGGCCGGGCCAATCAGCGTTGAGCTTGTGTCCCGAGCCGCCGTGATGCTGAGCGCTCTAATGAAGACGGACGAGGCGGGAGGTGTGAAGCTCAGACGGACGCTCGTACATCAGCAGCTCTGCAGCGGGAGCAGCTGTCAGGACGGTTGTTATCACCACGGTTATTGATTGGTGTGTGTGTGTGTGTGTGTGTGTGTGTGTGTCCCAGTGGTTGTTAACTCACACAGATTGACATAATAGTTTATAATGTTGCAGTCTGTCTGCGCTTTAATAAAGTATCGGGTGTTAAAATGTTATTTTTCTGCCGGTGGCGATGAGAAAATGTCACTTTCTGCCTTGTTCCACCTAAGATACTGTTATTGATTACTGATTGATTTGTCTATAAAATTGAAACAGAAACATGTGAAACTAAATAAACAACTGGTAGAATCTAAAACAAGACTAACACTGAAAATGAGACAATATTTAAGATGCAGCGTCATACCCAAGACTGTCTGTGTGTGTGTGTGTGTGTGTGTGTGTGTGTGTGTGTGTGTGTGTGTGTGTCTAACCGGTGCTGAGTCATGCTGTGGCCCCGCCCCCCTCTACGTGGCTCCAATAGGAAACAGGCTTAATTGAGGCGACGGTTTAAATCCAACTTAATGCGCCGTCAAACCCAAACGGTGTTTTAGTTTCTCGTCTCAGACAAGATGACATTTATTTGAAATCCCCACAGAGGAACCGGACTGACGACAGCACAATAGAAACTGAAGAATAGAAGGTAAATGAAGTAGAACAACCATGTGAGGTAGAACTACAGCGTTATTAAGGTGTGAGACAGAGACGGGGGTCATATGTCAGTAGAGACAGGAAGCTGCTGTCTGGCCGGCTGCACCGGAGGAGTCCAGTTCTGATGAGTAGAAGAACGTTTCATCTCAGACCTCAAGGCAGTAAAACCTGAAGGTTCTGAAGGTTCTGAAGGTTCTGAAGGTTCTGAAGGTTCTGAAGGTTCTCCACCATCCATCACGTCAGAGCAGGATCCCCCCGACCACCCCGCACCGGGGAAGCTGACCGATACCGCCCCCTGGTTGGCTAGCGGCTAGGTGGCTAGCGGCTAGGTGGCTAGCGGCTAGGTGGCTAGGTGGCTAGCGTGTTGTGTACTAGTGTAAGGTGTATTTCAGAATGGCAGCAGGGCGGAAGCAGGAAGCAGGAAGTCTCTGATGGTTGAGGCGTCGTCAGAGACTCCAGTGGTTTATTGATTTGATAAAACTCAATATGTATCAATAAGTTTCAGTCTTTTATGTTTAATGGATAATAATAATAAGCTGTTGAACAGTAGATCAATAACCCCTCATTCACTGTGGAAGACACATGGAGGTCGTAATTTAAACTTGCATCTCTCTCTCTCTCTCTCTCTCTCTCTCTCTCTCTCTCTCTCCCTCCCTCCCTCCCTCCCCCCAGGTCTGGACCCATCCATGGGTCAGGAAAGGAGAGCCCCGGTCACCCCGTCCTCGTCCTCCCGGTATCACCGCCGGCGGTCCTCTGGCTCCAGGGACGAGCGCTACAGATCAGGTAGGGGGCGGAGCCACGCTGCTGATCTCTTTCCTCCAATCAGCTCGGCTGCTTGTTGATCCACTTCAGATCAGAAATGTCCTGATAGTTTCGGTACTGAGAGATAGTTGGAGACCTGGACGTTCACACCACATGTTCAACGGAGAACAGAGACTCTGGTGGATCCTGGTCCTGGATGGATCCTGGTCCTGGGGATGCTGGTCCTGGTCCTGGAGATGCTGCTGGAGGTCCTGGAGAAAGATGTAGGACCGAGCGCTGAAGTTAATCGGTAGCTTGGTAGTTAAACGGTTCAAGAGATGAGCTCATCGGAAGGTTGCCGGTTTGAATCCCGGGACCAACTGGGAAAAACCTGGTTCACGGATACTCTGACACGATGTACTGGAGAGCTCCACTGGTAGACCGATGTCTTCACACACACACACACACACACACACACACACACACACACACACACACACACACACACACACCATGCAATCCCACTCAATCAACCGTGAGACGACAGACGTGCCCTTGAGCCTCCAGATCACGTCTCCACACCCGCAAGCCAAACAAACCTGCCGGTGTTCCTGACGTCTTCCTGGCGGCGTCTCGGTGTGTGTTTGCCTCGCGGCGGCTCGTCGACGCCGTTCAGACACACCCGGCCGTGACCGCATCACACCGCATCACACCGCATCACACCGCACCGCATCACACCGCACCGCATCACACCGCATCGCACCACATCACACCGCATCACACCGCAGCGCATCACACCGCATCACACCGCACCGCATCACACCGCACCGCATCACACCGCATCACACCGCATCACACCGCACCGCATCACACCGCATCGCACCGCACCGCATCGCATCACACCGCATCACACCGCACCGCATCACACCGCACCGCATCACACCGCACCGCATCACACCGCATCGCACCACATCGCACCGCATCACACCGCAGCGCATCACACCGCACTGCATCACACCGCATCACACCGCACCGCATCACACCGCACCGCATCACACCGCATCACACCGCATCACACCGCACCGCATCACACCGCATCGCATCGCACCGCATCACATCACACCGCATCACACCGCATCACACGCATCACACGCATCGCACCGCATCACACGCATCACATCACACGCATCACATCCACCGCATCACATCACGACCGCATCACACCGCACACCGCATCACATCAGCACCGCATCACCGCATCACATCACACCGCATCCGCATCACACCGCATCACACCGCATCACACCGCATCACACCGCATCACACGCATCACACCGCATCACACGCATCACACCGCATCCATCGCATCACACCCGCATCACATCGCATCACACCGTCACACGCATCACACCGCATCACCACCGCATCACACGCATCCACCGCATCACACGCGATCACACGCATCACATCGCATCACACCGCATCACACCATCACACGCATCACCGCATCACACCGCATCGCACCGCACGCACGCATCACACCGCATCACACCGCATCACACGCATCACACCGCATCGCACGCATCACACCCGCATCGCACCCACCGCATCGCATCACACCGCATCACACCGCATCACACCGCACCGCATCACACCGCATCGCACCACATCACACCGCAGCGCATCACACCGCATCACACCGCACCGCATCACACCGCATCGCACCGCACCGCATCACACCGCACCGCATCACACCGCACCGCATCACACCGCATCACACCGCATCGCACCGCACCGCATCACACCGCACCGCATCACACCGCATCACACCGCATCACACCGCACCGCATCACACCGCACCGCATCACACCGCACCGCATCGCATCGCACTGCATCGCATCGCACCGCATCACACCGCATCACACACCGCTCTACCGATCCGTCCCGGGAGCACGCTGAGTCACGCCGCCACCGAAGAGTCCTGCCGCCGTTCTGCCGCCTCTGGTTCCTCCATCGTCCATCACCCTTCACCAATGGACGCCGCGGCTGATACCGACTTGTTTCAACTTCCTGTAAATGTATCTAAAGTCTTCTACTGGTTGTGGGTTCAGCACCACAGAAGAAGACAACAGAAGTGGTGCTGGTCTCAACGAGGCTCAGAGAACCGAACACACCGATCCATCAGTTATTACTCGCCGTCATCCATCCGGGGACGTTGGACTACTGGTGGTGCTGCTGACCTCTGGGGATCAGGTTGCCTTGCTCAAGGGCAGGTCAACTGTTGGAAACACAAGCGAGAGCATCGCGTCACGTTCCACAACCGCATTTTCCCAGCCAGTCCAGGGGGATTTGAACTCACCACCAGGCGTCTCGTTAGGCTTCGTTTGTGTCTCAGTAGCTTCAGTCAATATTGAAGAACCGTCGTGTTTCTTCATCTGCTGCTTTTACTAAACGGCTTTGAACTGTTTGTCTCTGCTGGTTGTTAGATGTTATTAAGGATACATCTGTGTGTGTGTGTGTGTGTGTGTGTGTGTGTGTGTGTGTGTGTGTGTGTCTAGACGTGCACACCGAGGCGGTGCAGGCGGCTCTGGCCAAACACAAGGAGAGGAAGATGGCGGTGCCCATGCCCTCGAAGCGGCGCTCCCTGGTGGTCCAGACGTCCATGGACGCCTACACGCCGCCAGGTGAGGAGCAGCGTGACGACCCGGTGGTTTGGTGTCTCCATCAACCTGGAGCTTCTAATGAAACGTTTCACTGTTGCCAATATGCCGACATTTAACCATTTTTCATTTTGGGCTACCATGATGATACAGGATGATATCATGATGGTCCTGTCCGTCCTCACCAGGTAACCATAGTTACTGTGCAAGTGTCCAAATCAAACTGCTGAGTAGTTTTGGTTAAAGTTTGGAAACTAAAGTTGGGTTGAGGTTGAGGTGTTGGTCCTGGTTAAATAAGAAAATGAAAAATGAAGACTTGTCTGAATCGGTCGGGACTGGAACCCGGGTCCTCGGGGTTAAATGTCTCCGCCCACCTGCCCCCCCCCGAACCTCCACAGATCTAGCTCCGCCCCCTGTTTCACTTGATTTGAACAATCTCATAAAAAAGTGCAGCGCCTTAACCAGGCGTTTGTGTGTGTGTGCATGTGCATGTGTGTGTGTGTGTGTGTGTGTGTGTGTGTGCGCGCCTACTAGTATGACTCCCATATACAGATAGATAGATAGATATACAGATAGATAGATAGATAGATAGATATACAGATAGATAGATAGATAGATAGATAGATAGATAGATAGATAGATAGATAGATGGATAGATACTTTATTGATTCTACATCATTGGTGATGTGATCTTATTCTGTCTGTCTCTCTGGATGTCTTCTACTGGGAGTGATGGTTAAGGCTTCAGTCAGTCGGTCAGTCAGTCGGTCAGTGAACCAGCCTGTCAGTTACTCCATCAGTCATCCTGTCAGTCTGTCTCCAGCCAGCTACTTCCCCAGACACCTTCAGTTTTGATGTGTGATGAATTTAACCACGTCTCCTCATCAATAACAACAATTATTTCACCATGAAACATTCAAACCGGTCGGATCTCAGAGGAGTCGACGGCTGTCGGTCAGACGCCGAGCTGTCGCCGCCAGATGATGGAGTGGGAGGAGCCCTTATTGACCAGCAGGACTCTCATCACTCTCATCACTCTCATCACTCTCATCACTCTCATCACTTACTGTCAAACCACAAGAAAGATTCGGTAGATTTATGTGATTTGAACGTCCAGTTATGGAGAAACAGGAAGCAGCAGGACAGAGTTTGTTCATTCTGGGTGAAATTGAAATTCATTTTATGTTTAGTTGTCCTTCATTTGATGAGCTGAGAAGCTTTATAGCAAAATATAATTAAAAAATAATAAAAATGGGTAGACTTTCATCATAAAGTTTGGGGAAAGCGGCAGTATAACTTTAATGATACCTGAGTTATGGTCTCCATGACGACGAGGTAATGTCCCTTTGATGTGTTTTACTCGTTCATATATTTAATACAGCTATAAAGTTATTATTACTACATTATTATTTACTGTGGATGATCATTTGCTCTTAATAGTTACTCTAGTACTCTAAACCACGCCCCCTGGTTAAGACACGCCCCCTGGTTAAGATACGCCCCCATGGCTCAATGGCTACAACACAGAGTGAATTGTCGGGACTCGAACCCCGGGCTCTTCTTTATTGTACCACTGACATCAGCAGCATCGTGGTGGTACGAGACCGTCCCGTCACAGGTTTGATGCCCTTAATACATACTGACCCCCCCACCTAGTCTGACCTCTGACCTCTGACCTCTGACCCCCTCTGGTGCAACCTACAGGTGTACATGTGTCTCAGAGGGCTGTGAGACCAAGTTCCTAGTCACGCTGTGTAACAGGACTGTGGGTGTCTGGGGGAGCGTTGCCGTGCCGACCGCATCCCTAGCGTGCGAGGCGGGATCTGGCCGGGCGGCGTGGCCGTGGCAGCCCGCCATGTTTTCATGGCGGTGTCGTTTAACGAGGGCCGGGGACGCGTTAACGAGGCCGCTGCTCACACACACACACACACACACACACACACACACACACACACACACACACACACACACACACACACACACACACACACAGCACAGCCAATGAGATGAGGCAAATGCATGAGGAACATTCTGTCTCCATCCTGCTCCTCCTCAGTCCTCCTTGATCCTCCTTCCCACTCTTATTCTTTCTTTCCTTTTCTTTCGCAAATCTCCCCTCTACTCCCTTAACCTCCCCCATCTCTCCCCTCCACCTCCCCCATCTCTCCCCTCCACCTCCCCCATCTCTCCCCTCCACCTCCCCCATCTCTCCCCTCCACCTCCCCCATCTCTCCCCTCCACCTCCCCCATCTCTGCCCTCCACCTCCCTCATCTCTCCCCTCCACCTCCCTCATCTCTCCCCTCCATCTCCCTCATCTCTCCTCTCCACCTCCTGGTCCTAGTCTTGGTACTCCTCCTCCATCTTCCTTTTCCATTCTCTCTCTCTCTCTCTCTCTCTCTCTCTCTCTCACACACACACTCACACACAAACTCCATCTTATAGATTTAGAAAGTGCAAGGCCAAGGGGAATTGTGAGCGGACACACACACACACACACACACACACACACACGCCTGCCTGTGTGAGGTTCATTCAAGGACAGACTGCCTGTGACACACACACACACACACACACACACACACACACACACACACACACACACTGGTTACCACTACTGATTTGAATTCATAAATTGTTGTTTGTAACGATGTCGATAAAGTTACTGAATTAAATTAGATATTAAAATAGATCGATGTCTAGACAGACAGAAAGACAGAGAGACAGACACACAGAGAGACAGACACACAGAGAGACAGACAGAGAGACAGACAGACAGACAGACAGACAGACAGACAGACAGCATCAGTCGTATCTGGGCTCATTAGGACTGGATTGAACAGTCTGCTAATCCACCTGACTGGATGGGATTGGTCTGAAATATGACGCTGTGTTGGATACACACCTATGTGTTGAGATGCTGCACACACACACACACACACACACACACACACCACACACACACACACACACACACACACACACACACACACACACGTAAATGTGTTGCTCGTAAATGCTGGCAAATGCACGCAGGCACATACACACGTGGTGAGAAGCTATAAAATGATTGTGAAACACACACACACACACACACACACACACACACACAAACACACACCGTTAAATATATTTCAGTTCTCCAGAGAGCTTTGTCCCTGGTTTGCATCAGGGACGTGCAAGATCTATTTCATTCTCTCTCTCTGTGTGTGTGTGTGTGTGTGTGTGTGTGTGTGTGTGTGTGTGTGTGTGTGTGTGTGTGTGTGTGTGTGTGTGTGTGTGTGTGTGTGTGTGTGTGTGTGTGTGTGTGTGTGTGTGTGTGTGTGTGTATATACATGCACTCTAAATCTTCTTGTTTGTGTATTCCAAGATTTGCTGGTTGCCTGGCAGCATCTTATTTTCGTCAACAAGTGTTGCCTGGTATCCCACTGTGTGTGTGTGTGCGTGTGCGTGTGCGTGTGCGTGTGCGTGTGCGTGTGCGTATGTGTATGTGTGTTTGTGCGCGTGTGTGTGTGTGCGCGTGTGTGTGTGTGCGCGTCGTGCTGATAACTAGACAGGGAATTACCAACCTGCATGTCAGCAAACCACCATGGGCGTTAACATGTTCACATTTTATTAACTTCTATGCCACTAAAACATTTCAAAACGTTTTGAGACGCAGAGACAACAAACAAACAACAACAATCACCCAGATCTCCTTCAGGTGGATGAGATGAGGGGCGGAGCTACTGGCTCTGGGGCCAGGGGCTTATATTTACTCCCTTTAATCTCCATCTACTTTTGTCTAATAAAATGTATTTAGTTTGCTGCTGTTTTACACTGTAAATTGTCTTTGGGTACTAAGAACAGCTCTATATAAATGTGATGTATAATAATAATAATAATAATAATAATTTTGAAGCTGGGCTGAACAGTCCACATGTAAGGCTAGAGCTACTAGAGCTTGTTGAGGCGGTGGTGATATTGCAACAAACACTATCAGTAGATTTATTAAAGCTTTGTATTTTCATACGTAGCTTCATGTTTTTCTCTCACAAAAACTGTGGGAAAGAAAATGAGCTTAAGGTCAAGTGGCAATACAGCACTAGAAGGCAAGTGGAATAGTCCACTGTAGCCTGAAGGAGGGGGGGCACGACTCAAATCAAATCATATCACATCACATTTATCTGTACAGCCCTTAATGGTTCCAGTCTCTCAGGCTTCACAGCCCAACATGTGAAACAGTAAATGGTTAGTACATGACATCCCCCAGCCCTGGACCCTCAACACAGGATGAGGAAAAACTTCCACAAAACCTTTTAGGGAAAAATGGGAGAAAACTTGGGAGGGGCTACTAGTTAGGGGAGCCTAGCATGGAGCCTACTATCACTCAATATAGTGTATGCTAAAATGTTAGCATGGAGCCTACTATCACTCAACATAGTGTATGCTAAAGCGTTAGCATGGAGCCTACTATCACTCAATATAGTGTATGCTAAAATGTTAGCATGGAGCCTACTAACACTCAATATAGTGTATGCTAAAGCGTTAGCATGGAGCCTACTATCACTCAATATAGTGTATGCTAAAATGTTAGCATGGAGCCTAGTATCACTCAACATAGTGTATGCTAAAGCGTTAGCATGGAGCCTACTATCACTCAACATAGTGTATGCTAAAGCGTTAGCATGGAGCCTACTATCATTCAACATAGTGTATGTTAAAGTGTTAGCATGGAGCCTACTGTCACTCAACATAGTGTATGCTAAAGCGTTAGCATGTAGCCTACTATCACTCAAATAGTGTATGCTAAAGCGTTAGCATGATACCTACTATCACTCAACATAATGTTTGCTAAAGCGTCAGCATTGAGCCTACTATCACTCAACATAGTGTATGCTACAGCATTTGCATGGAGCTAATATCACTCAACATAGTGTATCCTAAAGCGTTAGCATGGAGCTAATATCACTCAACATAGTGTATCCTAAAGCATTAGCATGGAGCTAATATCACTCAACATAGTGTATGCTAAAGTGTTAGCATGGAGCCTACTGTCACTCAACATAGTGTATGCTAAAGCGTTAGCATGTAGCCTACTATCACTCAAATAGTGTATGCTAAAGCGTTAGCATGGAGCCTACTATCACTCAACATAATGTATGCTAAAGCGTTAGCATGGAGCCTACTATCACTCAACATAGTGTATGCTACAGCGTTAGCATGGAGCTAATATCACTCAACATAGTGTATCCTAAAGCATTAGCATGGAGCTAATATCACGCAACATAGTGTATGCTAAAGCATTAGCATGGAGCTAATATCACTCAACATAGTGTATCCTAAAGCATTAGCATGGAGCTAATATCACTCAACATAGTGTATGCTAAAGTGTTAGCATGGAGCTAATATCACTCAACATAGTCTCATCACCTAAGAGAAGCTGACCAATGGGTCAACCTCACAGTCTGGTGAATCCCTCAATATGAATGCTGCTCCCATGAGCAACAGGGATGTGAGGTTCCCAGACGACTCCATCCTCGTACACAGAGAGAGAGAGAGAGAGAGAGAGAGAGAGAGAGAGAGAGAGAGAGAGAGAGAGAGAGAGAGAAGAGAGAGAGAGAGAGAGAGAGAGAGAGAGAGAGAGAGAGAGAGAGAGAGAGAGAGAGAGAGAGAGAGAGAGGTTTTAAGATGACTCGATACTTCACTACCCACAATGTGCTTTGCTTCAGTACCAGCCGTCGTTTCAGTCGGTGTCGGGTTTCTGAATAGTGGAGAAATAATATTGGACTGTAACATTTATTCATTCATGAGATTCATAACAAGGGAGGCTGAAAACCCACAGAGTCCATGATTTATTTCCACTGCAGTTATGTTTTAATACAGAGAACAACAGGGAGAGGTAGAGAGAGAGAGAGGTAGAGAGAGAGTGGTAGAGAGAGAGAGGTAGAGAGAGAGTGGTAGAGAGAGAGAGGTAGAGAGAGAGTGGTAGAGAGACCACTGGCCTGTATGGATTTGGAGCTGATATAGTCTGTAGACAGGAGGACAAAACTCTATTTGGCTCTATCAGCACTGGGAATGGTTACTGGCTAACTCACTGCAGTCACACACACACACACACACACACACACACACACACACACACACACACACACACACTGCAGATGCCTTCAATGAACTCAGTGCATGCTACTCTTCTTTACCATCCCAGTCATTGAGTGCAGCTGTAACAGAATGACTATAAAGAACATGCATGTTTTATACCGCAACATAGAAACACACACACACACACACACACACACACACACACACACACTGATACGAGTGGGTAGGGCAGCACCTGTGTGTGAGAACTGGGTCAGCTTCTGTTGTTATTCATATCACCACAATCAGTCTCATAATGCCCTGGGCTTTATGGAAATCACATGTAAAACATGCACGCACTCACACACACACACACACACACACACACACACACACACACACACACACACACACACACACACACACACATACAAGCATAAACTTTGCTTCCTTCCCCCATGCGGCAGCTCTGACAGATGAGGGCTAAACCTCCATACTAGACTGGACCAATTACACTAGAGTTGACTGGGCTCCTGTCTGTCTGTCTGCCTGCCTGCCTGCCTGTCTGCCTGTCTGCCTGTCTGTCTGCCTGTCTGCCTGCCTGCCTGCCTGCCTGCCTGTCTGCCTGCCTGCCTGCCTGTCTGCCTGCCTGCCTGTCTGCCTCTATGTATAAAGACAGTCTTTGAACTAAATCCTCCGGTTTGAATCCCGGGGCTGGCTGGGAAAATGTGTGAATGAGTCGAGCTGCCGAGGCACCCTTGAGCAAGGCACCTAACCCCCAACTGCTCCGGTGCAGCTGGAAGAAGAAGAAGCTGCAGTAGAAGAAGAAGAAGAAGAAGAAGTGACTGTACTGGGCTTGACTTTCCCTGGATCAGTAAATGTTAAAACAACAAAAGGTCGGCAGGAGAAGGAGCTTCAGTTCCCAGATCAACAACATCAGAGTCCAACAGTCAGAAGCAGCCAGACAGTAATCAAGTGGAATAACAGCTACTGTGATTAACAGCATAAGTGTCATTTTTTTTGTGCAGAACTGAAGAACTTCATCCCAAAAATGCGACGTATGATTCAATCCTCAAAAACACAAAGTCTTAAAATCATTCTCAACTTTAACAGGAACTCAAAATGTGCTTTACTTGCATGTTAGCAACCATTTAGCAAGAGTAGAAGTTCAGTTGTCTTTAATTGTCGGTGCCTCGTTTAGGAAGTAAACAAGGTACCGTCCTCCTCCTCCTCCTCCATCCTCCTCCAGCTGAGGTGTTGGAGTCTTGGGTTCGCTGATAGGAAGTTGAGCAAGCTACAAAATAAAAGCCCAGTATGAAGATGACTTGTTGAACCGACCAACAATAAAGAACTGTTTACTTTTGGTGTTGAACGATGTTGATGAATCACCGCTGATACTGAATCCATGTTCCTGTTGATGGACACTTGAGATGGAGATGGATGGAGGAGAGAGGAAGGAAGGGAGGGAAGAATAGAGGAGGGGAGGATGGAGGAAGGACAAAGGGATGGATAGAGGAAGGAGAGGAAGGGAGGAGGGTTTGGGGAGGGAGAGAGAGTGAAGAAGGAAAGAGGAATGGAAGAGGGCCGGAGGGATAGAGGGAGGAAGAAGGGAAGGAGTGGGTGAGGGAGGGAGGAAGGGAAGAAGGGATGGAGGGATGGAGGAAGAGAGGAGCTCATTGACATCCGCTCAAGATCTGTGGTCATTTCAGTGTCTGACCAGACTTCTTCTTCTCTCTCTCTCTCTCTCTCTCTCCCCCTCCTCCCCTCCTCTTTTTCTCTTTTCCTTTATTCTGCTACTTTCCTTTAATTATCTCTCCCATCCCTCCTCTCTCTCTCCTCTCTTTGTTTCTCCCTCATGTATCTCTTTCTTTCTATCTCTTATCCTCTCTCTCATCTATTTGTCTTTCTCTCCCTCCCTCTTTTTCTTCATCTCCTCTCCCTCTATTTCCTTTCTCCCTTCTTCTCTTCTCCCCCCTCCCTTCCTCTGCTCTACCTTTCCTTTTTTACCCCCCTCTCTCTCCCTCCATCCTCTCTTCCCCCATCCCTCCATCTCTCCCCAGACACCTCCTCGGGCTCGGAGGGCGAGGGCCAGGGGGACGGCGAGGGGGAGGAGGGGGGAGACGGCGAGGAGGACGGGGGAGGCGGCGGCGGCGGCGGCGGCACCTCCTCCAGCCACGAGGGGAGCATCAGCATGGAGCACTGGATCAGCCGGGCCATCCACGGCACCTCCTCCACCACCACCACCTCCTCCACCGCCTCCTCGTCCTCCTCCTCCACGCGCAGCGGGGGGAGCGGGGCGGCCGGGGGCAGGCTGGCCGACGTCCTGGCGCAACACGCCCACATCTCCGCCCACCACCACCGCCGCCACCACCACCACCACCGCCACAAGACAGGTGAGGAGGCAGGCGTTGGGGGGGGGGGGGGGGGGGGGTAGGGGTAAAGGTTTAGGGGTGAGGGGTAACAGCACAGTCCCTTAGCCAGACCTGGAGACCCTTAGCCAGACCTGGACACCCTTAGCCAGACCTGGACACCCTTAGCCAGACCTGGAGACCCTTAGCCAAGCCTGCACACCCTAAGCTAGACCTGGAGACCCTTAGCCAAGCCTGGAGACCCTTAGCCAAACCTGGTCACCCTTAGCCAGACCTGGAGACCCTTAGCCAAGCCTGGACACCCTTAGCCAAGCCTGGACACCCTTAGCCAAGCCTGGACACCCTTAGCCAGACCTGGTCACCCTTAGCCAAACCTGGACACCCTTAGCCAGACCTGGAGATCCTTAGCCAGATCTGGTCACCCTTAACCAAGCCTGGACACCCTTACCTAGATGGTCTCTTAAGTCTGTAAACGTGTCCTTAGTACAATCCCAAAAGATCCAATAGGACTTTCAAGAAATAGGACATATTGGACTGTCCTGTAGGAATATGGATTCCATCAGAGTTACGGCTACCACCTTAATACAGGTGAACAAGCAGGGTCAGGGTGACCCCCAGGGGTAAGGGGTGAGAGGTCACAGGTGGATCGGGGGGCATAGCGGTAGGTAATCAAATAATAGTAATAACTATATAATAAACGAATTAAACTAATGTAACAAATAACGTCATCATTTTGCCCGAGACCCCCTGGAACACCCTCAAGGACTCATGGAGGTCCCAAGACCCCAGGTTGGGAACCTCTGTCCTATAACACCAATGAGTATAGCAGAAGTTCAAAGGTCCCACTGGGTCCTTAGATGGCTGAAATAAAGCTAATTGTCTGGAGGTGAATTTAGTGGGATTGTAATAGTTGTTAGTTGTTGGGGTGTGTTTAGGTAGGGGGGGTCGTATCTGGTTCAGTGTGTATGTGCAGGTGTGTGTGTTAACAGTTTGTTTGTACTTCCTGCGTGTACTTTAGTTTGTCTTTGTTCATGTCCGTCATCCGTCCTGCCCTGCCGCTTCTCATCCAACTCTCACTCCGTCTGTCATTTTGAGTTTCATCTCCCGAAAGCTGCAGCTCTTTGCTTGCTTCCACGTTGAAAATCATTTTCCTCTGAACTGTCTCCCGTCAACCTCACCAAAAACCTCCCGTTACTGCTGTCGGATAATAAACACAAAGCTGCAATTTTAGGGTTTTTCTTTTTCCGACTTGAATTGAAACTTTATATGGTCATTGGTATGTTGAGTCTCAAGACCCTTGGCCTTCTGAATCCTGCTAAAGCAAGGAGCCTTTTCTTAATTCCTGCCTTAATTCCTTTTCCTCTCCAAAAACATTAACGTAACACAACAGTATTCCATTCTAACCCTACTCCCATTCCAACAGTGTAGTCAGGAGAAATAAAAACAAATCATTAAAATTGAAACCAACCAAATGGCCAATAATATATTCCTAACCATATTGGCACACTGTGTTCCTGCATAGCTCAACGGGTAGCAAACGGCGCTAACACTGCCAAGGTTAGCGGCTCCATTCCAACTGGGGTAACCCATGTTCAGAGTGTAGGCACTGTAAGGCACCTTGGATAACAGTGGCTTGATGGCTGCCTGTTTCTGCCTCCCCGCTGTTTGCTGAGGTAGTGTCGTGACTAGATGCTCCGACGGCGACTGGTTTGTTTTCATGCTGGCACCGTTGGAATCCAGCTCCTAAGATAATGCATGGACAGACACTCAGAAAGCCCCTGCCAGGTCTACCCAGCCAGCAGCCAGCTGCTCCACCACTCAGATGTGTCAGGAAAGGCTTGTGCTGTTAGTCTGTTTGTTGTTTGGGCCCATTCCACTGATTTCCTGTGTCACCATCCCCTGCAGTCTCAAATTAGCAAAGTTAGAAAAGCTATTTCCAATGGACCGGCTGCTAAAAGCTTGTGGGTCTCCTTGGTTGATGTTGTTACAGAGGAACAACACTCAATCTGTGTCACCGGATGAACTGAGAGAAATGGTGAAGGTGACTGGGGGGAAAACGGGAGATTTTAGAGGTTACAGGCACTGAAAACACTCAGGAATAAACCTGAGCTGCAAAATCCAAATAAACTCTTGTGTTGAGGTATAATCCACTCAACTGGCACCTTTAGTCGGCTAAACAACCACAGTACTTACAGATTTGCGCCTGTTTTGCTGCTAACTTTTGGATGACTTTACGTTATCATTGCTCCATTATACTTTAATTAGCAGTTAGCAGGCAGTAGAAAAGCATCTCCAGTGGACTAGTGGTTTGTAGTTTGGTTGCTTTTGTCATACCAGCATGTGCACAGAATAATAAACTCCGACATTCCTGCAAGTTTCCATTTCCATTTCCATTCCAGCATTATGCTGTTTTGGAACATCGATGCTTGCAGTGAGAATAAACTACCGACCGCTGTATTGTTTCGTTACTGAGTTCAGGCTGTGTATGAGGAAATCCTCCATGGTGTGTACACGTGTTGGTTACAGCTCTGCTTTTCATTTCCTTGTTCAAGGCCAAAACAAACCAGGTCCCTGGTGATATTATGTGTGTGTGTGTGTGTGTGTGTGTGTGTGTGTGTGTGTGTGTGTGTGTGTGTGTGTGTGTGTGTGTGTGTGTGTGTGTGTGTGTGTGTGTGTGTGTGTGTGTGTGTGTGTGTGTGTGTGTGTGTGTGTGTGTGCATGGTTTCTAGCTTAGACTTAACGGAGATCATTTTCCATTCCAGCCCTCTCCCCTCTCATTCAGCTGGTATCTGAGCAGCTCTGCCCTGTGTAGTTTCTGTTCCTCCACATCGCTGTATTTTATCGTCCACATTTTCTTCCATGCACGTCACTCTTTTATAAGACCACTGTAGAATGACCTCTTAGCATCAGGTTGTTGTGGTTCAGGTTTTGGCTGAGTGTAGGTTCAATAGAGCACTATGGCTCCATGCTACTGGGTAGCTCTTTTTATCAGCTAACAGCACTGAGTACTTGGAAACTCATTAGAAGTATAGCACCTTTTCCATGAAATTTGAAATATCTTTACTCTCTAGCACCTTGCGCTAGGAGCACTGAAACAAAGCTCTCAGGATCCTTTCCCTCGAAAACAAGTACAAATCCTGTACAGTCCTATGGTGCATTAATGCTGATGATGTTTGCAATTCATTATGAAAATGCCAAAAAATTATTGTGTTGTGTTACAATAATATAAAGATTGATCTATGCAGTATATGTCACCTTACATACATCACTGCATCTTGGTCACCCATGCAAACTAACACATAACTACGTTCTCCCAAAATGAGTTCGCTTATTAGAAGAGGATTATGGGATTAATCAGATACTGCTCATTATTTGGGCAGTAGATATGTGTATCATTACCTGGGCGCTATAAAACCGTGATGACGTTTGATAGTGCCCAGCGATAGAGTGAACAGTCCTACTTTTTAACCTGGAACTGGCTCTTGAAGACCATGGCGCTGTGGGGGACCACACCGTAACACCATAAAGAAGCCAGCGATGTAAACAGAGGTTTCCGGTGGACAAGCTTCTCAGGAACAATTGTCAAGTTTCCCTCCCTTCTTGTTCTTCACATGCAGGCCCTTTAACCCACCTCTCCTTGAAGAGGAGGGCAGTGCCAGCCTGTATGGTAGAGAATGGCAACTCTGGGCTGCGACGCTCCGGTGAGTTCAGATCGGAGCATGTCGGGCGGAGGGCTGAGATCCTGCTGTCCCGTGGCACGAAGCAGGGATGTCCCCGTTGTCCCCTTTGATTTCCAATGAACCTTTGACCCTCACCCCAGTGTCCTCCTTCATTTGCTTGCTGTTCAAGTTGTGACCCTCAGTCCCTGCTAACTACATTTGCGCTGAACCATGTGGTGAAAGCTTGGACAAAAGTAATCCGATGCTAACCTAGGGATAGCATTGACTATTGAGTGTTGTGGTTGCATGAAGTCCTGTGTGTGTGTGTGTGTGTGTGTGCGTGGAAAAAAAAGCTTACGGCTTTTTAGAACGCAAATTGTTGATGAGGAATATCAACAATGCCTTCAAAGGGGCTCGATAGCAGCTTGTGTGACTAGTCCTTCCTGCCTTCAAGGTTACTCTGTTTGGCGTTGTTTATTGATCTAGCTAATTATGCGGCATGTTTTTATTTGTTTGCTCAGCCAGAGGCAATCTGCTTTCAAGACTGCTTTTCATCTAGGCCAGAAAGCAGATGGTAGTGTGGAATGTAGGCTGTGTCTGTCTGCTTCCTCCTTTTAGTTTGTCTTACTCCAATGGTATGCAGCATTCTCAACAATCTGCTACCTTGAATCACACATACTATAACTCTGACTGCAGCGCTAGAGAAAAGGCCTCATTAACGGTTGAGGAGCGCTTGAGCGGTATCGACCGTGTTATCCAGTTAAATTACTTTTATTACATTACTGTATTTTAAGAGTCACGACCCGAAGACTGCATCAACCCTGATTCTTGCTACCTGATATGAGAAAAGGCTGCAGTTGATAGGCTAATTTATACAAGTGGCTCCCTCCATTTCTTTCAGATCGCTTGAGAAAACAAAGCAATCCACGTCAGTGGGAACAATGAGCATTCACTAACAGAAAAGATTTAAGACCAGACCTTTAATCAGCCATTCATCAACGTCGGAAATAATTACCCCGAGTCCATTAACACCGTTCTGGAAGCATTCCCAAACTCAATGTAATTAAGGCTGCCGTCTGGATCGCGGCCCCGTGGGATCGCACCGTATCTTAGCCCGCCGTGGCTGCACGTCTATCCGAGGAATACTTTACGCTCTCTGAGGAATTACAGTTCAGCGGTTTAGGAGCAACAGAAGGTTTCTGGCTGCTATTCATCAGGTGTCTCATAAGGCTGACGTGAGAACAGTCTGCACTTTTGGGTCATCATGAATGAGACGGGAAAATTGATTTGGTTACTCGTCTTATATCGGCGCATACTCAGCAGAAATACTGCTTCTTGACTCGTAGTGGTTTTATGAATCCCTCTCTTCTTTCTCTTGAGTTACAATCTTTGTGTGTAGACGTCCCTGTCTGACAGGAAGTCGAAAGTCTGAGTCCAAATGTTAAGTCAGATGACCTTTTCCAATGAATTACTGGAGATTTCCTGTGTACTCTTGTTAAGGATTCAATCTCAGCCTATCAATAAAGCTAAAGAGATGAGCTACTATAATTTAGCACTCGGTAGTACTTGAGTATCCTGGGCAATGATTGGATCCAGGAATATCGATGAGGCTTACAGCCAGGGGTATTGATAAGGTTTCATGATGCAGGGTTGCAGTTTAGCCCCTGACGAAGCATTTTTTCTCGTTTCAGCCACGTTCGTACTCCCCGCTGCATTTATTTATCTTGGTATTGATAGCATTTAAGGATGAGGATGCAGTAAGTCTGGCTCCTGACAAAGCAGGAGTTGGGGTTTTTTCTCAGTCTCCGAGATTAAAGTGAAGCTAAGAGAAGCTATGAGAAAAAGGTTGCATCCCTGAATCCGGGTTTATGTTCCTAATCTCTGCTAGAGTTACTGGTATGGGTATTGATAAGGTTTATGGAGAGTGAAGCAGTCAGTCAGGCAGTTTTTTCTCTGAGATTTGAAGGAGGTAGATGTCTTCAAGGAGGTAGAATTACTCGTTATTTTTGTCTGATCCTGTTAGCTTTGGTATTGATGAGGTTCAGGGAGAAGAATGCCGCCGTTCTAGCAAAGCAGATGTCGTTTTGGTGTTTTCGGCTGACGTTCTTATCCAGAGTGACACGTCGACGAGATACGTAGCTGTTGATGGACGCGTCGTGGAGATCAAATCAGCGACCTTTCACCTGCAGCGTGGTGTCATTCCCCACCGGGCCACCGTGTGTTTGGGAAGCGAGGTGCTGTTCCTGGATCAGCCCCAGCTCCCTGCCAGGCTGATTGGTATTCCAACAGGTTGCTTGGCGGTGAAGGACGCATTCATCATGTCCCGCCTCCTCGACCAGGGCTGATATTCCTCCCCCGTCACACTTCATCATTCATAAATACGTTCTGACGAGGTCGCCCAAACACCCTGGAAGTGTGTGCACGTACACACACACACACACACAGACAGATAAACAACACACTTTAGAGAGTGCATGTCTAGTTCACTATAGCTCAAACAGGCAGCACAGATGTTACATAGGCAGAGCCGTCATTAGCATGCCTGTGTTGTGCTGCAGTATTGAAATGCAGCCCATGTCTGGATAAAGAATTCTGTTTGGTCTCGCTGGCTTTGGCTCGGTGCTTCGCCGGGAAACATCTCGCTCTTTCTCTCCTCTATTTATCTCTCGTTCTCACGCTCACTATCTCATTCTCTCCCTCCCTTTTGTCTCTTTCTCTCTCCAGCTCTTGCACTCTCTCTCTCCTTTCAGTTCATATTCAATTCGAGTGAGCTTTATTGGCACGAATGGAAGAGGACCAATATTGCCAAAGAATTTCAGTACATCCCAAAGGAATTAGCACATTGCATTTAACCTCAGAAGTACATCAGAAGTTTTTCAGACAGTATTGGTTTTAATTTCAGTCCCGTCTGAATCTGCCGTGTTCAGGGATTTTACTGCCCGGCCTCTTTCACATTTTGTAAAATGAACAGTAAAACTAACCTCGGCTGAAAGTAGTCCTGTCTGAATCGTCGTCCCTGAGACTGTTGGGGAATATTGTGTGTTTCCTTCAGTAAAAGACTTCAGAGTTTAATTCGCCTTACTTCATTCCAGTTTTCTTTATTGGCATGAAGTACACTACATCCACTACTTTGATTGGATGAAAAATGATTGATCCTCTTGGGGAATTTAGAATTTTGAAATTATTGAATTTTGGGGAATATGTACACCCATTACATCAAGTATATTAATTTATATATATATATATATATATATATATATATATATATATATATATATTATCACTTGAGAGCTCGGAGGATTCAATTGTTGTAAGTTGCTCTGGAGAAAAGCATCCAGATGTCTGAGATGCACCTGAAGAGTTTCATTCCAAAATGAGAAAAACCCAAATTGCTTTCTCTGACCAAATGAAATCGTTGTTTCTGAGGACATCAGTGGGTTTAAAATACTGACTCATGACGCATCAGTTTCCTTCCATATTGTCTACTTCATTTTGGAATGAAACCCTTCAGGTGTAATCTGCTCTGCTGCCACTTGGCTGCTAAGACCTCCATGGTTCTGCGGTGGGATGAAGAGGTTGATCCCCTTCAGCTATCGGCCCTCGACTGAAGCAGCAGAGCTCTACACGGGCAGCTGAGAGTGAAGAAGAGAGCGGAGAGGCGAGGGCCGGGTTTAAATCATCTAAAGTGGCGTCCTCTCTCAGCATCCATCCACTCCTCTGTGTGTGTGCTGCTGTTCTAGAAGCGGCAGGAAGCAGCCGGAGGATCTACTCGCCTCCGGCTGATTCCCTGCCGCTGTCGGCTGAAGACATGTTTCTCCTGAATGTCGACTTTTCAGTAACAGTAAAGTGCTGTAAAACATCTGTATCTTTGTTGGAAATACATCACACTAATTTCCCCTTTGCCTCAGTAAGTTCATCAGCATTTTATTTTATGGAGAGTTATAATGCTGTAATAATACCAGTGTGTTTACATAAACCCAATTTGCTATTTCATTGTTTCTATTCTACTTTTATGTTGACTATTACTGTCTGCTGCAGCAATGAGCCGATCTTCACATGGGAATTATTGAGATGTCATCTCATCTTTAGATTGATGCATTTTTGACATTATACAATAGTTTTGCAGGGCGTCATGGTGGACTGTCCTTCTACTGGAGGACCTGATATCAAGCCCTCATATCAGCAAGCACCCACCCTTCTGAAGTGTCCTTGAGCAAGACACTGAATCCCTACCAGCTCCAGATAAACTGCTCTGTAGCTGACCCTGACCTCTGACCTCTGACCTCCCTATGGAGGAGGCAAGAGAAAATAAAATTTCTCCATGGGGAGAAATTAAGTACTTAAAGGGTCTCATAAGCCCCGAGGTCATAACATTTAAAAACCAGGACCATGAAACCCTTCAATTCAAGTAAAAATCAATGGAAACATTTGATTTATGAGGTTTTCACCCAACAAATGTAACTTCTCTTTGTCTGTTCAGCCATGGTGGCTATCGCTGCTCATGCTAAGCACCCAGTTCTTCTTCTGTTGAAACGTAAAGCACATCACTTCCTGTCTCCAGAGGGTTTCTCCCAGGAAAGACCTACCTGACACCGGGTGTTGAGAGCAGCAGATGGAAAAGCTTCACGAACTGGAGGGACATTTATTTCCATGGGATTGTCATTGATCATTACCTCAATACTTCCTCTTTATTGGCCAAGTAGACTGAAGGTGCTGGGGTTTGTCTTGGTGACTTTGGTGCAGAGACATCTTACCAATGTAAATAAAGTAGTAGCAGGATCTCAAATCCAGTGCAAAAGGAAAGACACAGCATGACTATACATGCACATATCCCATTTAGATTCACTACACATCTTCCCCCACTGCATCATTTCAGGCTCTGGCCACTCAAAGTAAAGAATCCCCCCAGGCACAACAGTAAACACGTTTGATGTTGCGGCCAACGCCTTATGAAAGAAGTAAATGTGGAGAATTCGCGGCACGGTGGGAGCTTTGACACATCTGGCGCAACCAGATAGCTTGAAACACACCATCTAAATGTAGAACAAAAGAAGACTTCTAGAAAAAAAGGGGTAAAATACAGGCCTTTTTTTCCCCAGAGAAAGACGGGCGTCACCGTAGGCGGCGGTGGGAAGTTTGAGACTGGTGCCTGGCGGACACGTTGCACTCGCTTATGTAATGGCTGAAAGATTACTGGAGGGAATTGTGGTGCCAGTGTTGTTGGGTGGCTGGGGACGGAGGAGATTATCAACATCTCTGAAGTGCATCAGATGTGCAAGGCCTGATCACAATTTGTTCTCATGGCGACCCTTGCAGCAGGAAAATGATCCTCCACCTGTTGAGTCCTGGACACGTCGAGGTCTTATTTCCTCACACTAACTCGCGTTTGAGGAGTTTGTTTCCAAAGCACTTTTACCTGAGGAAACTTTTTCCGAACACATCTAAGGGACGACACCAAAGTGCAATAAGAACAGAGTGATACTGGACAATAAGATAAATCCACCAGAGTGTAAAGTATGAAAAGTGTAATCCATATAAAAGTAGGTCTGCACAGCCGCTGACAGAGACCAAGTGAGGTCCAAACGTTGCTCGTCCTGACTAATGAATCAACATGTTTGTGGAGCAGAGCACTGTGTGTTGTGCAGACCTACTTTTATACGGAGCCAGCAGCAGTTCAGCAGTAGTTCATCAAGCAGTAGAAAGTGGGACTTCAACAACAGCTCCATCTGTGTAATAGAGATCTAAAATATAACCTACGTGTAGGACGCCGCGGAGTCTATCTACCTTAGTTGTGTGGGGGTGAACATACTAGATATCGTAGACATGCCTGGGTAGTATTTCATATCTATCTAACATTAGGATGTGTGGTTCTGACTAGATCGTCTACACCGATCTGCACCATGTATCTCTTGTGCGAGGATCTCCATTATACTGCTGCTAGTTTTAACGGTAGTGTATGTTGGGGTTTGGGGTTTCCTCGTTCCCCTTCTGTTTTCTCACATCCCAGAGAACCACTCTGCCCCCCCAGATGTCACCGGCTACACCAACAACACCGCCACCGACGGGATCCAGGTGGAGAGACCCCAGGGTGCCGGCACCGCGGCCCAGAGGCAGGTGCCCAAGTACGGCAACGCTGAGCTGATGGAGACCGGAGATGGTGAGTTGGGGCTGGAGAGGAGAGGGTTGTTTTAGGGGTTTTGAAGGCTAATAGTGATGCTGAAGGGTTTAGTGCCGATATTCAATATCTTCATCTTCGTTCACCCATTTTCTTGGCAAATTTTTTTATTTTTTCAGGGTTTACCCCAGTGTATACCCCAGTGTACCCCAAGTGTATTCTTGCCAGGGTCGAAAAGCCTCTGAAACAGCATCTAGAGCTGGGTTCCTCAAATCCGAGCCTCGGGGTCCAGAGTGCTGCTGGTTTTCTCTCTTACCAGGAAGTTAACTGCATTCACCTGGCATCCCAGGTCTTCATCAATCCCTGATTAGACAGCTAGAATGGAAACTACCTGGCAGAATAGAAAACCAGCAGCACTCTGGAGCCCGAGGCCCAGATTTGAGGACCACTAGAGCATCATGGGACACTAAAACGTTCGGGTTAGCAGCTCTTTAAGGCTTAAGGTCAATAACAACCCAATACTAATCAATTTTAAACAATTTAATACTTTAATATTTCGCGAGGTCTCTGCATGATGACATTGAGGCATCTCGATGGGTCCGTTAGCTAAGGTGGATACCAAGAACACACAACGAATGGGTTCAGATCTGGACTGGGACCTTTGTCATGACATTTGGATGGAAACATCTTTGGTGTTGGTGTGTTGTGTGTGAGATCGATGGACTGGGGATGGGCGTGTGTTGAAGTGTTTTTGTGTACAAAGGAATGAGTCATGTGCTTTATTGTGTATGTCGAGTGTGTAACTGTCTTGGGTTTGCCTGCCTCATGTTTGCTCAGCACCCTCGGGCCCGTCTCTGGTTCAACATGTTATTAGGTTACGTCAGCGAATCCATGTTTTTGTGTGTTCTCCATGGGAAACTGGTTCTGGGTCGCCCCAAGGTTTGGACAAGAAGGCTTTGAATTCCCAGACCGGCTGGGAAAATCCATTTGGAGAAAGTGAACGGAGAAAGTGAACCTTCTGCTCCCTCTGGTGTTGAGGTGCCTCTGAGCAAGGCAGTCAACCCCCCCAATGGCTTCAGTGGAAGTGTATAAATGTGAAGGGTGTTGCTTAAAAGATGTCGGCAAACCTTCAAACGTTCAAAAGAAAAACAGCTTTGGAGTCACATGAAAGCAAAGTAAGGCAGCTATCAAACACACAACGCCTCTCATTCTTTTCCCTGTCTTCATATTTGTGAATGAGAAACCACAGGAGGAATTCTTGTCATGGCGGTTAGTGATGTAATTGAGACCGGCAGGGCGTAGCGGCTCCCTCGGCTTGATCACCGAGCATTCATTCAACAGCTTCCAACAAGAGCAGTGAAATCCGACGTCTCCCCTCGTCTCCCCTCGTCTCCCTCGTCTCCCGCTTCATCAGCATCATTTAAACTTTTTGATCGCTCGCTTTGTGAAGAAACAGTTTGGAAACAACTTGTGGGGGGAGGTTTTACTGTAAACTCCTTTTGGGAAAGTCAGGAAAGATGTCAGGATAGATGAATCCTGACATGGAGCCACTCGGAGACGACCCAGGACTCCCAAACTGGACGCTTCATAGTTATTTAATCTTCTCTTGGGGGGGGGATCTGGAAGTTGCAGCAGATGAATTCGTTCGTCGGATGCTACGGTCAACACTGCTGTGGAATAGAGATGTTGAACGCTCACCAACAGGCAGCTTGCTACACGGAGTGCCAAAGTTTGCAGATGGGAGCTTATTGGGATGTTTGGCTCACGGAGAGACAGAGCAAGGCGTCTTGGAGGATTTCGTCTGTCTGTTTTTGCTCACCAGGGGTCGTGCACCTTGATTCAGTTTCACTCTGCAGGGATGAGCGGTACCGAGCGTTGTTGGCTGCTTGTCTTTTGACTTTCAGCAATCATTTCACCTTCAACGAGAGGCTTTCCCATCCACTTCCTTAAAGTTACAGGCTCCGTTTAAAGTTTTTGCTGAACTCTGAGGAGCCATTGAGCAAGGCTTTGGTAGAAGACTGTGGTTGTACTGGGCAGCTCCCAGTGGTCGACAGCCGAGCATGTGGGCAAAGGTCGAGCGATTTGAAATTCCTCTCATTGCTCACAGTGTTGTACAACCCTCAGCTCACCTCCATCCTCCCCCAAACGTTTCGCATAGAAGTCAATGGAAGAGTTATCTCACTCCCGTAATTCTTCTCAGCATGTGGTCTGGTTTTGTGCACAACACGATAACCTATAAAGGAACAGTTCACCCCAAAATTTATGTTCTGTCATCATCTACTCGCCCCCATGTCCGTTGAGACTCCATTCAAGTTTGTACCGACACACGGTGGGTTAGTTACCTAAGTTCCATCTCGGCTTTCGCCCCAAATATTTGATAATGACCATCATATTTCTCGTGCCGCACAATCGTGTTTTATAGCCGAATGAGTCCAGAGGCCATGTATTATCTCCTACATTTACTTCACAGACACTTTCTTGTAATTGAACGCAGCGTCCAGGTGTGAATGCATGCAACGGTATGAGCCTGCATCGTCAGAAAACCTTCCCCCGAGACTGTGTGTGTTTTAATTGTGTCTGTCTACGTCTTCCTGCTCATTTTGGGAGTCTGGGACAAAACTGAACCCAGGAGGGTTGTAGGCGTTGGCGACTGTTACATTTTACTGACTTCCTCGCCGTCGTTTTGCGGTTCAGCGGCGTCTCCAGCACACCCAAAGTCCGCCAAAGATGCGGATTTGCAGCCAGGCCTCACCTCGTACACCACTCTCATCCCCTTTCTCCATCAGCTCTGTCACAGCTCGGTGGAAAATTACGCTCAACAAAAGCATTATTTGCGCTCATGCCTCATCTCATGCACCATTGTTGCTCGCGTCCCCATTCCCCATCACAACGTGTCATGTTCAGTGGTTGTGCTGATTGCGCCCTTCTCTTGGAGAGGACACTTTAATGTTGATTTGAGTCACGGGGCCCTTTTTGTGCTCCGAGATGAAGCGGCGGGATGATGCGCTTAGCATATTGCTCGTTGGAACGTGCCTGAGAGCGACTACTTCACACGCGCACCATGAAAAGCCCCCATTATGAATTTAGGCGAGGGCTTCGGGAAGTCGCTGGCTGAACGTTAATCTGTGTGTGTTTGTATGTTCGCCCTCCACAGGTGTTCCCGTCAGCAGCAGAGTGTCAGCCAAGATTCAACAGCTTGTCAACACTCTGAAGAGACCCAAGCGGCCTCCGTTAAGGGAGTTCTTTGTCGATGACTTTGAGGAGCTGCTGGAGGGTGAGGAGGATCCATCATCGACATAAAGTATATATATATATACAGGGAGGGGGCTGAGAGAGCCACACAGCAAAGAGAGTTTCATAGAATACAAGACAAAGAAGAATTGAGCCAAATTGAAAAGAATGACGTTAATTTTGATAGTGGTGGTGGTGATGACGTCAATACCACCACTGAACATCTCATTTGGTGGCTTTTATCAGTACCATGACTTCTTACCTGTTAGTATGGGCGGCCTCAGTAGTGTTAGTACCTTGCTCTATACACTGATGTTGATATGTTCAGTATATTTTAACACAAGTTGTGTTCAAGTCGACTGAAAGCAAATATGAAACTCTCTGTGCCGTCCACTGCTGGAAATGAAACAACGTCACGATCCGTCACATTGTCGAGCTTCTCGTTCCCTGATGCGACGCCTAGCTTATTAATATTTCCCTTCGCTTGCAACATCAAAAGCTGCTGAAATGCAGAGCAGAAAGTAAATTCATAAATTAGGCATGAATAGCAAATGTTGGAAAGTCTCAGCTTTGATCAATTTGCAGCTAAAATGTTTTAAAGCATAATATTAAAACGCTCTCTGTATAAATTTGATAGTATTTTGCTTGATTAATGATACATTTCCATTTTCCCATTAATTTTCTCTGTGATAATTAAAAAAACAACAAACTCCAGTTGGTGATTTTCATCTGCGCAACAACAGAACGATTTGTTTTTCTTATTATTGTAAAACCTTTAGAAGTTTTTTTTTAATAGTTTTGTGTAGTTAAGTTTAGTTGTACAGTGATTAAAAAAAGAAAGAAAAAACTCACAAATCAAATAAAAGAAACAATTAGCAGACAAAACAAGCAGAGAAAACTGAATTGGACAACAATCATAAATAACAACTTGAACAAGCTGTAGAAAATAAAAGCAAGGGAGATAAAAATAAATAAAATAAAAATATGATAATCAAGAAAATGAAGTCATTGGGTAAGAGAGTGGGAGGGTGTGTACATGCCACTGTCAGTGTGTTAGCATGTACACGTTCTTTAATATTTACTATAACGCTATAATAAAAAAAGTGAGACAAAAGTACCTAAAAAGCTCAAATTGAACTCAGGTGTTTTCTGTTGAAGAAGATGATGAAGAGGAGGTTCTATGAGAGTCCAGACAAAGAATTCAGATGATGATTTCAGATAGTTGTAATTTATAAATTGTCATACGGTTATGCTCTCTCTCTCTCTCTCTCTCTCTCTCTCTCTCTCTCTCTCTCTCTCTCTCTCTCTCTCTCTCTCTCTCTCTCTCTCTCTCTCTCTCTCTCTCTCTCTCTCTCTCTCTCTCTCTCTCTCTCTCTCTCTCTCTCTCCCCAGTCCAGCAGCCGGACCCCAACCAGCCCAAGGCCGAGGGGGCTCAGATGGTGGCCATGCGGGGGGAGCAGCTGGGGGTGGTGACCAACTGGCCCCCGTCCCTGGAAGCCGCCCTGCAGAGGTGGGGCACCATCTCCCCCAAAGCCCCCTGCCTCACCACCATGGACACCAACGGAAAACCACTCTACGTACTCACCTACGGTAAGCAGGGAAGAAGCAGAATGACTAGAGGAGGTTAGAGGAGTTTGACACTGGAAGGCTGCTGCTTCAGATCACCGGGTTGGGAGGAAACTGAATGATGCTTTCACCTCCCATTGACCTTTGAGGACCTTTAAGGACCTTTAAGGACCTTTGAGGAAGGTGCTTAACCCCCGACTGCTCCAGCGCAGCAGTGGGAAGCAGCAGCAGCTCCCAGTGTGTGTGACTGTATGAGTGAATGAGTCCACTTTTAAAAACTAAATGGAAGAAATCATTTGTAGTGTGTGATGATGCTGTTAAAGTGTCTCCGCCCGTGATGGACTGGTAACCTGTCTTCTGCACAATGCATGCTGGGAACCTGAAGAGGAATAAGCGGGTAAAGACAATGAATGAATGAATGAATGAAAGTGTGTCAAACGTTTCCCATATCAAACAATGATGGATCACACTTACAAAGTAAAGCAAAGTTACGACGTGATTTAAACTCAGGACTCAAGCGAACATGGACGCACAGTCAGCTGTAATAGAGCTGTAATAACCTGCAGCTTCAGTTAATGATCTTAAGGTTTTCAATCAAGTTGCACTCTGAACGTAATCTAAAAGAACCGCCGCTTTGAAGGGAAACACGCTGTTGGACCGTTTCAGTTCGACGGGGTTTGCATCTGAATTGCATCCGTCTTCCAGACCATGCCGGCTTCCCCAAGCAGATTAACTGAAGCACCAAACAATGTTTAACACCCGCTGTGTGTATAATTCCACTAATGGCAGCCAGACAGAGCGCTGAGCGCATTAGCAACACTTTCACCAAAACCTGCTCCGGTACAGCGGCTGGGAAAGTTTGTTTCTTCAGAGAGTTTTTAAGGAATGTAGTTAAAATGAGTGAGCAGGTTGCAGGTTGCACTTATTATTGGCTGTTGCAGGGAAATGAACCTGCGACCTTTACGTCACAGGACAGGCCATGCAACTGCAGCACATTTTGAAAGCTTTTGTGCAGACTAGATTAGTAGATTTTACATGCACACACATTTTGAGACTGATGGAGGCAGGCATGCAAGTCACCACACACAAGTTTATGCACGTGACCACACACACACACACACACACACACACACACACACACACACACACACACACTCACAGGAATAGTCCCGCAACTTTGTCCCCTAGAGTGCCAACTTTCTTCAAATAGGCGTGCAGAGTGTGTGTGTGTGTGTGTGTGTGTGTGTGTGTGTGTGTGTGTGTGTGTGTGTGTGTGTGTGGTGTGTGTGTGTGTGTGTGTGTGTGTGTGTGCGTGCATGCATGCGTGTGTGTGTGTGTGTGTGTGTGTATATATGTGAACACACTGATTTGTGAGGAGTGAGATAGCAGCTGATGATGGGGAGATATGAGCGCTCACCAGACTGTGAAATGTCTTCAGCCAGCACTCAGGAGCCTCCCACCAGAGAGACAGGAAAATGGGTGAGACAATGTGTGTGTGTGTGTGTGTGTGTGTGTGTGTGTTACTGTGTGCAAATCTGGTGTGCGGTGCTGAATCTCAATCTCCATCTCCATCTCTGTTTCGCTCAGCGTCCTCCCTCCCTCCTCCTCTCTAGTCTTATCTCTCGTTCCTGGGGTCTCTTCCCTTTTGATGTCGGCCGACAAGGACAAACTGGTGTTGTTTCTTCCTGTCGGGCCGTCCTCCCCCCCGGAGTACAGAGGGAATTCATGATAGCGTATTCTCTGACTGGCCTCAACGTTACCCCCCCCCCCCCCCCCCCCCCTCCCCTCGCCACGCTGCAGAAGAGCCCGGCTAATTGGCACAACGGGAAAATATAGATTCAGAAGAAGTTTCCCCCTCGTTTAGTCAAGCCAGGAGTTTCTGGGGGGGAGTCTCGGTCCAAGCAGCAGCGTGGCTAATGTTGTTTAGCGGGAGGAATCGCATCGTCGATAAGGATCCGAGCGTCTCAGTGTAGCTCCGATGGGATAATGTGGCCCGAGGAAGTTTGCGATCTCTTGCTCTGATTATCCTGGTTTCTTTTTTTAAAAATATCTTTTTATTGCACAAAAGAAAATCACCCAGATACATTCTTAATGATGGTAGATCTTACAATTTACAATTTTCTTTGAGCACCCGTCCTACCCACCCTCCCACCCACCAGAAAAAAACAAACAACAAACAGACAAATAAGCACAAAAAACAAACAAAAAACAAGCAAACAAACAAACAAACAAACAGAAATTTTGGGGGCAACAAGACACATAGGCATAATGGTACATGAAATAAGTGATAGTAGGGCAACATTCAACATTATCCTGGTTTCTATCTGGTTTTTCTATCCTTTTGTTTGCAGTGAAAATCCTGTTTTTTAACACTAGAAAGTCCGAGCACTGCCAGTTTTGAATTGTAGGATCAATTTTTATCATAATTTTAGGATCAAAATATCTCAGCTGTCAAAAATGTTTCTCGATGCTTTTCCACTTTTCACAGTTATGAACCACACTGGCCTTTCTAGAGTTAAAAGCCCTTCGTGAACAAACTCGATTGGTGCGCTGTTGCCTTTTGACAGCTGTTATATTCTGTGTTAGAGTTAATTGGTGAACTGATGATTATCCTTGAAGCTTGACGGCCGCGGTCTCGGGGATGCGGCCGGTTTCAATGTCAGCTCTGATATTGGAAGCGATGGTTGTGAGCGAGTCGCATTCCTTCATTAACTCGGCTCGGAGCTTCAGATGATGATCAAGGTCAAGAAAATAATGTGATGTATTCAAAGAGTCCGTTTCTAAAATGTCCAATATCCATTTGGGGGGGAAAAAAATCATTCAATCAAGTTTCATGATTCAAATATTGATGGTCCAGTCTGAAAATGTGTTTCTGTCAAGGACTCGTGATCGACTCCGCTCCAGGATTTCTCTCAGCTTTGTTCTTTCAATCATCTTGTCAGAATAGCTGTGGCTTGGTACAGATGGTGTTTTGTTGAATGAAACAGATGATGGCACGGTTTTATTTCTCCTCCTCCTCCTTTTCTTCTACGGACAAAAGGCTGCGAGGATGAATCTCACATGACTGGGCTGAAGAGTCTGGTTGTCCTGGACATCCAGATCCTGGCGCCGCACAGAAACATGTGGAGCGCTGACTCGTTCTGGACCTGAAGCTCTTCAGAAATATGGACGTAGGAGCTCGTCGTTTTCAACAGTTCTCTCCTCCTGGCTTGTAGAAGCAGGATGAGGGAAGTGATTGGTGGGTTGCCAGTATTACATCCATGATGGCCACTGTTTCTACCGAAGGGCCCTTGGTCTAGGTAGCCAAACGGCTCCAGGGGCCATTGGACCCTCTGGTCTGAGGGTATATATACTATATATTCAGAGGGTTTTCCAGTTCCAGTGTGTGAACTGACTTCAACTAATCATACTCCTCTTGTCCGCCCATGCAGCTCCCTCAGATCCAGCCTGAGAGCTCAAAGCTGCTATGGGTTTTGATTTTGCCTTGAAGCCTGAAGATGTTTCTGCTGCTCTGATTGCATCAGTTTAGCGCTCTGCAGCTACCAGGCAAATTACGTGTTTTGCTTCGGTATTGCCTTTCATAACGTGAGTTAAGCTAGCTGGAAATCGATTATGAGATAGCACTAATCAAACAGCAACAGATTTGATTTGATTTGAGAGCTTCCCGTCGACTCCAGCGACGGATCAACCTTCTCCAAGCATCGGGTTTGAGACGTTTGTTCCTGTAATCTGGGACGCTTTGAACACCTGGAATTAACATCTCGTCAATTTTGCATTTGCAGACGTAACTATTGATCATGAAACAAAATGCCATCGTAGGGAAACAAGGAAATGTTTGGCTGTTGATGACTGATGACCGATGACCGTGGCCGACTTCTCCCAGCTTGTTGATGGTCCACACATCCTGGTGGCTCAGCTCTGCAACCTGGACGGACTCGTGGGGGCTTGTTGGCGCTGCTGCTGCTCACATTGTGAACCCTCAGTTATTCCTGCACCTTATGCCTCCCACCAGCCGTGACACTGAAAAAGCTCACAGATGGTTTTAGGTGGCGTTGTGGGGATGGATTGGTCACGGGCGCAGACTGTGATCGGTGTTGCATCGCTGCCTCACTCATCCCTCTGGCAGCAGCTCTCCATGTTCCCCGCTGCCCCCCCCCCCCCCCCCCCCCCGCCGTTGCACAATGAATCACAGAGCAAGGCTGGAGTCAGCAGCACATGGCTGCCTGGACCGGCCTGGACCGGCCTGGACCGGCCCGGACGCCAGCGACGTACGAACAGCCTCGTTCCAAAACCAAATATCCACCATCTGGGGAAAGTGACACATACACTCACAGGATTTAAAAAAAAATCTGGTGCTTTGGTTGTAGGTAACAAAAAACACTTTTACAGACTGAAACCTCTTAGAAATATTACAGGAAGGATCATATTTTTTTCCAAATGGATTTATCAAATGGGACCAAACCTCCAAATCTGAAGAATACTTGACAAAATGAATGTTAGCAGGTAATTCTTGTTATGGAATGATACAGAAGGTATCTGTCTTATTACAGTAATCTATCTTTTCAAATAATACTTTCAGTATCACATAACATTCTTGATTATTGTATTTATACCTGTATGTAGTACAGTATAGCCATTGTGTAATTAAAGTACATTTTAGTAGATTTAATTAATTAATTGATTATTAATTATCGCTTGTTTCAATCTCACCATGACCACTGATCATGTCTCAGGACTCAGGTCTCAGGTCTCAGGACTCAGGACTCAGGTCTCAGGACTCAGGACTCAGGACTCAGGTCTCAGGTCTCAGGTCTCAGGACTCAGGTCTCAGGACTCAGGACTCAGGTCTCAGGACTCAGGACTCAGGTCTCAGGTCTCAGGACTCAGGTCTCAGGACTCAGGACTCAGGTCTCAGGTCTTTTGCTAAGAAACTCTTCTCTGCAATCTCCAAATACCACATCAGAGTAGGTAAGCAGTTGCTAGGCAGTTTTCTCTCCAAGCTCAAAGTCCAAGTGGAAAAAGAAACACCTTCATTCTGTCTTTTTCTAAGCCGCTTGATTCGACTCAAATGGCTGAAGTCTTTTTGAGCCACTAACTTCCTGTCTGAATGAAGTTCTGCCTCCTGTCACCGCTCGTCACCGCCGCTCTGCCAGAAACAAAACCACTTTGTTTGCGACTTACATTCCCATTTTCCTCCAGCAGGCTCGTTCCCCCTCGGGGTTCCCAGAGCATCATTAACTCTGACAGACATCAAAAAGCCTCATTTGGGGAACAAAACAATAAGGGATTCACGCTACACTGGTCATGCCGAATGTCTGCATCTGCCGGTCTGAATCAGGAACACCAAGAATGGATGGAAATAGAATCTTGTTGTTACGGCGACGACGGGGATGACCAAACCGATCGTACAGTTTGATCATAGTTTCACCTTCATTGGTACAGATTAACACTTATTTTGACAAGTGTGCAGTTTTTTGTCTTTGTTAAAGGGTCAGGGGTCAAGGGTCGGGGTTCAGGGCTGGGCCACCCGTCACAATGGAGGGTCCCGTTATCTTCAGTTGCGTGAGCTCTGAAAACAACAACGTATGACTAAAAGCATCAGTGGAAACCCTGAGAGCCTTTATCTGTGTAATTACATACCGGTGTGCTGCGCCGACCTCGCCGCGGCGCGCTGTGGTTCTGCGGTTCCTTTGAAGCTCCGTGGCGGTGAACACGGATCCGGTTACCTCAGATTCGTGAGGCGCGCTCGGTTCGCTCGCTGTAATGGAATCTGAGTAATCATCCGCGTTCAGATCCGCCCGCCGGGCACGCCGGCAGGGCAAATCAATCACACCTCCAGGATCTGAAAGCCAGAAGGTATTTTGACATCGAGCCTCAAGTATGAACCAGTCCAGTAAAGAAAAAGAAATGATCTATTAACTTCTATTACATCTTTGATTACAGAAATTAGTGTTTTCTTCACCGGCTCTATAACCCTCTATAACCCTTTATAACCCTCCTGGTTTCCTGTCGCCTGCCTGGATGTGTTTTTAACGACGCTTTGCTTCTTCTTCTTCTTCTTCTTCTAGGTAAACTGTGGTCCAGGAGTACCAAGGTGGCCTACAACCTCCTCCACAAGCTAGGAACCAAACAGGAACCACTCGTCAGACCTGGAGACCGGGTGAGTGAGAGAGAGAGAGAGAGAGAGAGGGAGGGGGAGAGGGAGAGAGAGAGAGAGAGAGGGGGAGAGAGAGGGAGGGGGAGAGTGAGAGAGAGAGAGAGAGACTTGGCGACAGCAGGGTGAAGTGAAGTGGATCTAAAAGGCTTACTGTCTGTCAGGCCGAGTGTCTTGGTGATGAAACAACCAAACATAATGCAACACAGTGAAATAAGATCAGAAGAATAAGAGAGAACATGAAACTGTTACCAGCCTCGCCGTGTACAGACCGTCTGACCGTCTGACCGGCAGCACCAGACCGTCTGACCGTCTGACCGGCAGCACCAGACCGTCTGACCGTCTGACCGGCAGCACCAGACCGTCTGACCGGCAGCACCAGACCGTCTGACCGTCTGACCGGCAGCACCAGACCGTCTGACCGGCAGCACCAGACCGTCTGACCGTCTGACCGGCAGCACCAGACCGTCTGACCGTCTGACCGGCAGCACCAGACCGTCTGATCGGCAGCACCAGACCGTCTGACCGTCTGACCAGCAGCCGTCATGCGACTGCAGACATCCACATGGGTGTTTGCTAGCATACTTGCACGTAGCGTTGACGCATCCACCAGGGGGCAGTGTCGCATTCGCTAAAACTAAGACGCGAAAGAAGAAAACGAAGAAGAATCCAGAGACTGAATCCCGTTTTCACCCCCGGTGGAAGTAAACAAAGAGACATGCTCGTTACGTTGTGGTGGATGCATCTTTTATTATTTTATTTTATTTTAATTTTTTTGTGAAGCTCGTCATCAGTCGCTCCTCAAACTGCTTCTATTCTCCGTTTGATTTAGTTTTGTTTTAGGTCTTGGCCACGACGCTACCGGCTATACTCCCCTGCTCAACCAATCAGCGTTTGTTTGACGCACCGCAGCTACACGCGACGCGTTGTTGAGATTTGGGAGGCGTGCGCGTCGACCTGCGAGCATCTGCGGGATACGCTTACCCATAAACCCCTTCTCTGCGTAGCTACGCAGAAGCATGACCATGACCATGACTCTTAAACAGGAAGTGGGCAGCAGCAGAGGACAGTGTCCCTCCCCCCGCGACTGAAACCCTGCATAGCGATTCAAATTCTGGTGGACACAGACAGGAAGTCTCATCCGTGCACAGGAAGTAATGAATCAAAACTTTAGAGAGAAACTGCATGAGTAAAGGTGGAAACGTGACATCCATCCTCCTGTCAGTGTAATCATGACATCACCACACAGCGCTCGGGATCAGTGGATCATGATGAAGAGGGATCTGGTTCGAGAGAGTCCCACATCCGATCCCCCGCCGTCTCGTATGTCCAACTAGTTTTAGTGGAAAGTCGAGAGTGTTTTTATCTGGCAGGAAGTGAGTGTGTTTTAATTACTCTCTGTGAAGTAGAAACTCGTCTGCTTCAGTTTTACTGCTGCTATAATAAGAAGCACAAGGAGGGATTAGAGTTTTTTTTAACCTGGGAATCTGTCTTGCGTGATGGTTACAGTAATGAGTTTTATTGAGAGTGCTCTGCCTGCTGATGGCGAGACCAGACTCAATTACACCCAGAACTGATACAGGACCTGTAATCATGGGAGCAGATGAGAGGTTGTGTAATCCTGCGTGGTAAAACAAACGAGATGTTTTGGGAAATATCGAGCCTGATGAACGCATCGCCGCCGTCGGTGAGAAATCTCCAACAGGGCGACGTTTCAGGAATGAAGAAAAGGAGCTCCATGTGTTATGTTGATGATGATACATCTTCATCTGTGGGTTTTTGATTGATCCCCAGGCATCATTTCAAAATTTACCAAAAATAAACCGTTTGTGCTGCGAGGTTCTCTAAAAAAACAAGAAAGTCTACACTCTTCAGCCCAACAGATGAACCCTGAATGATTCTGCTGCCATTTTCAGTGACATCAAAACAATTCCTTGAATCTCGACAAGAGCTAAATGACTTGGTCACTTGGTGCCTGAAGAGGTCCTTGAAAACGCCTGCAGCAGTTGTAAATACCTAAAGATCTTAGTATATAAACAATGTGGAGGCCCCAATTTTTTTCAACATTCATAAGACATGAGGGCACTGGGAGGAATATTCTTTATGGAGATTCTGTTGTTTTTCTTTTTGTAAGATGGATTTTACAACACCACCTAAAACCATCTGTGAAATTCAGTTTCCGTTTTTCCTGTCTTCATGATTTATGGCCTCATAGCTGCTTTATACTGGACAAAGACATGTTGAGTGTCATGTGTCTGGTAGCTTGTGCTGATTCCATTGGTAGGCATATGTACTGCAGTGGAAGATGGGTTCATGTCTGTGGGGAAAGTCTTTTGAAAGTGTGTAGGAACCCTGTTAACTATCCATAACAACATCTGTCAGGACGCACTTGAACCTCACCAGGCCGGAGCAAACCCCTAATCCACCATTAACACACTTGGCATCATGTGACCCTCTCAACAACCTGCCCATGTCAACAGTAGCCCATCATTACACCGCATCACATTCACTAAGGTGCACTTAGCTTACAGCTGCCCCCCCCCCCCCCACCCCCCTTCGCCCCAGGCCAGTCCAATATGGGAGCTATTAAGCAGCACTTAGCCTTGGGTTCACCGTTATCATCTCTCTCTGTACATGCAACCAGACCCAAGCTGGATCCAACATGGCCGACCAGGAGATAACAATTCTGGCGCCGTCGGCAGTGAAACATGTTAGATCTGTTGCTGCATTCACGTCCTATGGGAAAGACGGTAGATACGAGCGTCCTACCTGAAAAGCTTTCTGGTTGTAAATGCTGCTTGTGAACGATTTCTTCTGAATCCTGACGTCACCGAGGAGGGAATACCTGAAGGCAAGTGTAGGGAGTCATATATCCATTACAAACAAGACACAAAATGAACGATGCTCTTAAAATGCCACGGCTAGATTCCTCATTTGCAATGTTTAGTTTTCCGTTAAACATGAACTCAACTGTATCATCAATAAGTGCGTCCGTGTTACATATGAACAAGGTGATCAGCAGCAACCAAAGTCTACAGAAATCTTCACTCACAGCGTCTTGACAGCTTCAAACGAGACTGAAGGGGTGAATACTTCCAGGGCGCTGCGTTTAACTGCACAACCTGAACGCAGCACTTGTTTAGACATCAAATTGGCCGGGGGATGGATGATGTCGTTTATCAGAGAGGTTCTGTGATGTGTTGGTGAGCTACAATATGTGAGGCGTGTGTGTGTGTGTGTGTGTGTGTGTGTGTGTGTGTGTGTGTGTGTGTGTGTGTGTGTGTGTGTGGAGCTGGGTCTGCATCTGGCTGCATCAGCGGAGATGAAAGAGTCTGGAGTTGATAGCATCAGCTGTTATATGACAGATAGAAAAACGAGAGGGAAACAGAGAGAGAGAGAGAGGGGGAGAGAGAGGGAGAGAGGGGGAGAGAGAGGGGGGAAGAGAGGGAGAGGGAGAGACTAAAAGACAGAGAGAGAATGGGGAGAGAGAGAGAGACTAAAAGAGAGGGAGAGAGAGAGGGAGAGACTAAAAGAGAGCGAGGGGAGAGGGGAGAGAGGGAGAGACTAAAAGAGGGAGAGAGAGGGTGATCCTCATTAAATCTAATGAACATTTCATTTGATTTTTGACTTTTTTGACAATTTAATTATTTACTTTTTCTTATAATGTTTTATTATCTTGGTTTTCTTTATAGAGATGATTTGATATCTGCTTGAATTGAAACAGAAAGGGTGAGAGACATTGGTGGGAAATGGGAGAGGGGGATATGGAGGGATTGATAGAAACAACATGAAAGGGAGAAAGAGAGGGAAGTGCTAGTCTTAGAGAAAGAGAGAGGAGGGAGGTGCTAGTCTTAGAGAGAGAGAAGAGAGGGAGGAGGGAGGTGCTAGTCTCAGAGAGAGAGAGGGAGAGGGAGAAGAGAGGGAGGAGGGAGGTGCTAGTCTCAGAGAGAGAGAGAGAGAGAAGAGAGGGAGGTGGGAGGGTTAGAGAGAGAGATGTTGACCAGACGTCCTCTGAAACATTTCACTTTTGTCTGATGTGACTCTTCGGCTGCTCAGCCAAACTTCTATCTGCCTGGCTAGATCTTTCATCTCTCTCTCACACACACACACACACACACACACACACACACACACACACACACACACACACACACACACACTCTAACTCCCCTCCCGTCCACAGGTGGCGCTGGTCTTCCCCAACAACGACCCGGCTGCCTTCATGACGGCGTTCTACGGCTGCCTGCTGGCCGAGGTGGTCCCGGTGCCCATAGAGGTGCCGCTGACCAGGAAGGTGAGCGTCACTCAACCTCAACGCCACGATCAACCAAGCCTGGACACTGTGTGTGTGTGTGTGTGTGTAGATGAGCATCACAACGGGCACATCTTTGTATCATGACGTGACAATAAAACAACAAAATGATCATGAAGACATAACCAACCTGATTCAACAGCAGCAGAGAAACTCTTGGTCACTGGTTGGGAATGCAAGTGTAGTTGTGGAGGCGTCACTCCTAGTCCAGGATTCTCAAACATTTTTTGGGATTGAACCCAAATAGGAAATCTGCTCTCGCTTCAAAGAGCATTTAAAACGTGACTAATGTTTTCATGGCAGGACCTTAGAGACGTAGACCCAGGACGCGTTTGAGTCCCAACCCGTCGGTTAGGAAACTCTGGCGCCAGCTGGAAGGGTCAGTCTGGTTGTTCAGGTTTGAATGGGGACAATGAGGTAAATTAAAGGAGCAGTTCACGCCTGGTAGCATCTGAACAGAGTTTTCTTTGGTCCAGAGTTTGTTTGTTGTCTGGTTTGAATTCCTAAAAGAGGTTTCAGTGTTTTTCCAACGGTATCTCTTCTTGATGTTCTTCAGTGGACTCCAAGTCTTTGAACTTCACTTGACACAGCATAGATCCAGCTGATTCTACCTTAGCCCTCATTGGCTGACCTTTCTAGAGGTCAAACACCAGTATGGGAAGTTAATCTCCTGGCATGACATCAACTACATCTCACCACCTTTCTTCTACACCACAGTTTTGCCCCGTTGCCCCTCTGAGTAAAGACATATATCCTAATTGGACTCATCTTGATTTAACTCGACCCAGTGGATCCACTGGGCTGATAGCTCATACAAACACATCCTTCTGATAAGCTTGAGGAGGAAGAGACAGAGAGACTCCTGGGAGTTGGAGTTCTCTAACAAGATGGCCGCTTCCCTCAGTGGCTGGATGAGAGAGAGAATTAGTTCATTTATGAATTAGATGTTTAGTTTGTCAGTTAGTTAGAGAGTCAGTAGGTTATTAGTAGGTTATCAGCATGTTATTAGTAGGTTATCAGCATGTTATTAGTAGGTTATCAGTAGGTTATTAGTACGTTATTAATAGGTTATCAGTAGGTTATTAGTTGGGTATCAGTAGGTTATTAGTATGTTATTAATAGGTTATCAGTAGCTTATTAGTAGGTTATCAGTAGGTTATCAGCATGTTATTTGTAGGTTATCAGTAGGTTATTAGTACGTTATTAATAGGTTATCAGCAGGTTATTATTTGATATCAGTAGGTTATTAGTATGTTATAGTATGTTATTAATAGGTTATCAGTAGGTTATTAGTTGGGTATCAGTAGGTTATCAGTAGGTTATCAGTAGATTATCAGTAGGTTATCAGTACGTTATTAATAGGTTATCAGTAGGGTATCAGTAGGTCATTAGTAGGGTATCAGTAGGCTTATCAGTAGGTCATCAGTAGGGTATCAGTAGGTTTTTAGTTAGGGCATCAGTAGGTCATTAGTAGGGTATCAGTAGGGTATCAGTAGTCATTAGTAGGGTATCAGTAGGGTATCAGTAGGTTTTTCAGTAGGTCATTAGTAGGGTATCAGCAGGTCATTAGTAGGGTATCAGTAAGTCATTAGTACGTGTATCAGTAGGGTACAGTAGGTCATTAGTATGGGTATCAGTAGGTTTTTAGTAGGGGCATCGAGTAGCTCATTAGTTGGGTATCAGTAGGGTCATTAGTAAGGGTATCAGTAGGGGTATTAGTAGGTCATTAGTAGTGTATCAGTAGGTTTTTAGTAGGGCATCAGTAGGTTTTTAGTAGGGCATCAGTAGGTCATTAGTAGGGTATCAGTAGGTCATTAGTAGGGTATGAGTAGGTCATTAGTAGGTCAGAGGGTATCAGTAGTGGTCATTAGTAGGGTATCAGTAGGTCATTAGTAGGATATCAGGTAGGGCATGAAGTAGGTCATTAGTAGGGTATCAGTAGGGTATCAGTAGGTTTTTTAGTAGGGCATCAGTAGGGTATGAGTAGGTCATTAGTAGGGTATCAGTAGGGTATCAGTAGGGTATCAGTAGGTCATTAATAGGGTATCAGTAGGTCATTAGTAGGATATCAGTAGGGTATGAGTAGGTCATTGAGTAGGGTATCAGTAGGGTATCAGTAGGTCATTAGTAGGGTATCAGTAGGTCATTAGTTAGGGTATCAGTAGGTCATTAGTAGGTTATCAGTAGGTTATCAGTAGGGTATCAGTAGGTTTTTAGTAGGGCATCAGTAGGTCATTAGTAGGGTATCAGTAGGGTATCAGTAGGTCATCAGTAGGGCATCAGTAGGTCATTAGTAGGGTATCAGTAGGTTATCAGTAGGTTATCAGTAGGTTATCAGTAGGTCATTAGTAGGTTATCAGTAGGGTATCACGTAGGTCATTAGTAGGTTATCAGTAGGTTATCAGTAGGATAATCAGTAGGTCATTAGTAGGTCATCAGTAGGTTATCAGTAGGTCATTAGTAGGTCATCAGTAGGTTATCAGTAGGTCATCAGTAGGTTATCAGTAGGTTATCAGTAGGTCATTAGTAGGGTATCAGTAGGTTATCAGTAGGTTATCAGTAGGTCATCAGTAGGTTATCAGGTTATCAGTAGGTCATTAGTAGGTCATCAGTAGGTTATCAGTAGGGTATCAGTAGGTTATTAGTAGGGTATTAAATCAGTTTAGTGTTTGTTTGTTGGTTCCTAAGAGAACGAGTTGCTCAGTTAGTTAAATGGTCCCAAAGGTCCAACGTCCTGGATTGATGGATGATGGGAGGGTGGAGAGAGAGAGTCATTGAACAGCTTCCTGGGAGAGAGAGAGAGTTCCAGCTCTGGCCCAAAGAAGAAACCAGTTTGTTGTGATTTATTCTCCTCATCTCATGTCAAAGAGCATTAGGAAGTTCATGAGAAGACACGCAACAGAGTGGAGCAGCGCTGATTCAAAGCAGCTAATACTTCACCGGGGGATTGCATTAAAAACATGAGTCATCAAAAGCCGTCGCTGAGTCACGGTGCAGCTGAAAGACACTGAAGTGTAATGAGAGTCTGAAGAAACTTGTTTAGTCTTAGTTTGAGTCACGGATCAGTTTGGGTCTTACTGCTGTCTTCTGGGAGGCATCAGGAGGGCTGATGTGTTTTATGTGTCAGAGGTGTGTGTGTGTGTGTGTGTGTGTCAATGTCTGTTAGAGGATGACTGTGTGTGTTTATGTGTATGTGTGCATTTATGATTGTGTACATGTATCTGTGTCAGAGGGTGACTCAGTGTGCATGCTTGCTGTAGCTGCATCTGTGTGTGTGTGTGTGTGTGTGTGTGTGTGTGTGTGTGTGTGTGTGCAAATCTTGTAGACGGAGAGGTTTGTCGGTGTGTTTCTAAACCGACCATGGAGTATCGGTTTAGAAACAACAGGAAGCAAACCCAGCAACATTGCATTATGGGTTAAATCCATCACAGAAATGTCTTAACGGGAGAATAGAAACAGAATCTCGTTTCTACAAACTGAATGAATCAGTGAGTGAATCAGTGTATCAGACGCTGCTTCTATAAATGTGGGATAATGGACCACAACAGGCAGAATTCCCACAGAGGAGACGGTCCACAAACGCAGCGTCTGCTGATGCTCCATGTTGGTTTACCAGAGATTCTTTATTTTGCACGGGGCTGTTTTTGTAGAGTGTGCTGCTTGATTCATGTCTTCTGCAATCCAGGCGATGATCCACTTTGCAAACAAATATTATGGGAAATCTTTTTTATTATAACAGATTATGGATTCTTTTAAAGTTTTCAATGTAAAAAAATCGAAACTGGTGCAACACATACAGGCTACACTCAACCTGTCCCTGATATCCTCAGAATCTGGACCGTTACTTGTTTTTGTCCCTGCTGGCCACCGTACACGCCCTCTGACCGCCAGCCAATCAAATTAAAACAAAACAGCAAACAGGCTCCTGATTGGCTGCCTGTTACGCTGCTCTACACAAAGAAGCAAACTAAACTGTACGTCTGTGAAACATTTACATCAATTATGTTGCCTCGTAAAAATCATCATTGTTGGTAATGTTTTTAATGCGTTTATAAAATACGATTCAACACCTTTTACCCCACAGAGGGCGGTAGTGAGCAGAGTCAACCTCTCTCTCTCTCTCTCTCTCTCTCTCTCTCTCTCTCTCTCTCTCTCTCTCTCTCTCTCTCTCTCTCTCCAGGATGCAGGCAGTCAGCAGATCGGGTTTCTGCTGGGTAGTTGTGGAGTGACGGTGGCTCTGACCAGCGACGTCTGTCATAAAGGATTACCCAAGAGTCCTACAGGAGAGATCCCACAGTTCAAAGGTCACACGCACACACACACACACACACACACACACACACACACACAAGAACACACACACACACACTGACAACTGCCATCCTTCATATAACACATATGACACTGTAAGTCATGGATGTACAAGATGTTCATGACACACACACACACACACACACACACACACACACACACACACACACACACAGCTCCATACGGCAGTGCTGCTATTGAACGTGGCGTCTTGTTACAGAAAAGCTGTTCTATAGCTTTAAGTAGGATGAATGGAGAGACTGATGGGAACAGAAGGATAGAGAGAGAGACACACAGAGAAAGAGAAAGAGAGAGAGAGACCTAGAGAGACAGAGAGAGAGAGAGAGACATGGAGAAATAAAGGGAGAGAGAGAGAGAAACAGGGAGCGAGGCAGTAATGCAAATCAATACAAGAGCTATTGAGAGAGAGAAAAAAACGAGAAAGAAAAAGCAGAGTGGATGGATGGAAGGAGAGGCATGCTAGAGTGCACGAGACATGGGAGAGAGAATAGAGAGACATTAGGATTGAACAGAGAGAGAGAGAGAGAGAGAGAGAGAGTCTCCTGGTGATAAATTCCCACTGTTTGCTCTTCAGTAATGGCTGTATAAATAGCAATATGATGCCACCGGATTTACTGCTCTTCTCTTCGTATGGATTTAGGTGCGTGTGTGTGTGTGTGTGTGCGTGTGTGTGTGTGTGTGTGTGTGTGTTGTGTGGAAAGCCAACTCATTAAGGGCTAGTGCTCTACCTATTGATCAGCCGGTTTAAACTCGTCTCATTCACTGCTCCGCCTCCCGTCCTGCCAGGAACATCAGCATTACTCGTGAGGCCTCATGCACCTTTATTACCATGTAAACACCAAGCAGTACGTCCTGGTAGTAACGGGAATCTGTATTTATTACTCTACACGCAGTTGTAGCAAATGTACTTTTATGTGACGTGTGTTTTTAACGAGTATTTCTTTTTAAAGCCTCCCTTCAGAAATATCCCCACCAACCATCCCGTCTATAAAAGCGCTTGCCTGATTTCCCTCCCACCACTTCCTGTCCCGGTCTCGGGGAGCGTTCACACCCAGCACGTTTGGAAGCGTTTACTCCTTTAATTTGCAGTCCGGACCAAAAAAAAAAAAAAACCCAGCCCCAGTTTAAAATTAGGCTTAGTGGTGTGGCAGGAAGTTCCTACCTATGAATAAACGGTGTGGCAGGAATCAACTGTGCGTCCAGATATTGCATGAAAACCTGACTGTGTGTGTGTGTGTGTGTGTGTGTGTGTGGCCGCTGTGTGTCCAGGCTGGCCCAAGCTGCTGTGGTTCGTCACCGAGTCCAAACACCTCTCCAAACCCCCCCGAGACTGGTTCCCACATATCAAGGACGCCAACCAGGACACCGCCTATATCGAGGTAAAACACACACACACACACACACACACACACACACACACACACACACACACACACACACCCCGAAGCATTGTCCACGCTGTTGCACCAATCCAATTCCACTTGTGTAATTCCAGTCATTACTATCTGGTGAATGGAAATCAATGGCGCTACATGGTTTTGGATTAGAGTGGCACGGCGGCTGACTGGGTGTTTCGGTGTTTCGGTCAATGCTATCACCTCCTCTGATTGATTTGAGTTTACGTAACATCCCTTTAGGCGTCGGCGCGGTAATTGCCCCGGCGGCGGCGGGGAGCGATATTTGTCCTTGATTGCGGCGAGGGATTGAAACAGGACGGAGAGAAATAATGAAAAAAGAGAAGTGATTGGAAAACGGTCGGGGCTTTTGTCTTTAACAGAAGCTGCGTCACTCGCTGTCTAGACTGATGCAATTATTATGGCTGTGTGTGTGTGTGTGTGTGTGTGTGTGTGTGTGTGTGTGTGGGTGGGGCGCGAACTAATTCAAAACAACAAGGTTTATTCATAACTTTAATAATCACCCATTATGTGCTTTATTTTCATGGCAGCAGACATTTTGTCACTTTTCTCAGTTTGTTTATTTTGGAAAGAAACTCATCTATTGAATTCGGCCTCAAAAACATAAAACATTTGTGATCAAAAGGTCTCAAGATGACTCGGCTTTACCAGGAAGCTATAATGTGGTTTACCTGCATGCCAGCAATCATTTTGTCAGAGGAGGTATCCATGTTTTTTTTTATCATTTTAGAAACAAAATTCTTCACATGGCTGATATTTTTTGTGGATCATATTGTGGTTTTATGTGTCAATACTACTGTAAAACCTGAAACGGTCTGTACTGTAGAGCATACACTCATAAATGACAGGTTATGCTTGACATATTTTAGGTTTACGGGCTTCAATATGTTGTCAGTGATGTAAAGTAATCTCTGACTTTTACCAACCTCTACTGGCGGAATTGCAGTAGGAATTGCAACAACACCAACAGGTCTCTGGCTTATGGTGGCCTGTAAACAGTAAAGTCCCAATAGAGAGAAGTAAGCTAGCTAATTGGATCCAACAGAAAGTGAAGAGGTAAAATACTCGAATAATAAAAGTGTTTTGTCATTTTATTTTTTGGCTTGAGAACGAGGCTTTTTAGCCGCCGTGGCGGAAATGTGTTGCGATGCTGGTCGCTCGCCTGTAGCACCGTCGTTGAGCTGAGGGGGGGGGGTTTTCTCCAACACAGGCCAGGAATGATAGTAATAAACCGGGAAAAAAAACATACTTATTGCTCCTTTAACTTGAAAACAGTACATAGGCACATGTGGTTTTAATAAGCCTCCCATATGTTGTTCACATGAGCAACTACTCATCAGGCACTCACACACACACAAATAAATAGATACATTTTGTTATTTTTCTCACAGATCGTAGCCAAGAGGAGCTTAGCTATGTTAGCTATGTCTGCTTTAGCCTTTCTGTCGCCACGTTAGCTACGTCTCAAGCTAGCTACGTTATTGTACTGAATGCCACTTAACCTTAATATATTTCCAGAATTTCCCCTCGCGGATCAATAAAGTATCTATCTAGTAATCTAGTATCTAGCTGACTAGACTTATCAATAGTTAGCTATTGATGTAGGTTAGATTAAGTGGCATTCAGTTAACATGGTAGCTTCCGCGAGTCTTAGCTAACACCGGTAGCTAAAGTCGACCTAGCTAAGTTCTTCTTAGTTACAATCTGTGAGAAAAATAAATAAGTGATATACTTAGTTGTGTCAACGTCTCCTACAAACATGATATTTTATTTATTTTTCTGAAGTTTATCAGGCAGCGGCGCTTCAAGTTAGCAGTCAAAAAGAACCAGGAAGTGCCTGATTTGAAGTTGAATGTCACGTATTGTACTGTATTAGTATATCTGTCTCTCTCTCTCTCTCCGTCTGTCTCTCTCTCTGTCTGTCTGTCTGCCTGTCTGTCTCTCCAGTATAAGACATGTAAGGACGGCAGTGTCCTGGGTGTCACGGTGATGAGGATAGCCATGCTCACCCACTGCCAGGCGCTCACCCAGTCCTGCGCTTACACAGAAGGTACAGCCAACATCTTTTACATGTTTCATTCACACTCTGGTCATTTAGCCGACGCTAAAGTATTCCTGCACATGTTAGTTCCAGCCGATGTGATTGTACTTTATTTTGAAGAAGCCAGTGTAGCTTTGAGGTCGTTCTTGACTTGGATCATAAGTACATCAGGGTTAGACCGATGTACTGAGATGATATTTGCCTGATATGATGGATATGATGCAGTTTGTTTATTGATTCATGAGTGAATATGTGTTACCATTCATTCATTCATTATTTTATCTGTTTATTCTACTGGGTTGAGATGGAGAGTTTTTGTGTCCTGTGGTCTAAATGTCGTTTCAGAGGCTTTTCCACCCTGACTGAATTTTTTGGACTTGAAAATGGAAAAATTGGCACAAATCATAAGCTACCGGCAGCTTCATCCTTCACAACCCATATCAGTCGTAATTTAACTCTGGTGACTTTATTGTGTTGTGTCTCATGCCTTGCTGCATCACATCATACCCATAATCACAGTGAAGAACGCCCTCTTCAGTATTAGTACTATAATTACCGACATGCAATATACAAGAGATTTATTTTACACTCATATCAACTCAGACTGCAGCTCACATAGTGACCCAGTTTAACTTTACTACTACTACTTCCTGTGATGCTGTGATGTCTCTCTCTCTCTCTCTCTCTCTCTCTCTCTCTCTCTCTCTCTCTCTCTCTCTCTCTCTCTCTCTCTCTCTCTCTCTCTCTCTCTCTCTCTCCCCTCCAGCTGAGACCATAGTGAATGTATTAGACTTCAAGAAGGACGTCGGGCTGTGGCACGGCATCCTGACAGTGAGAACAACACATTATATCTTTTATTGTACGGTGCAACCATGTCAAGCAATGTCTGAAAGTATTTAAAAAAAGCAAATAACATGAAATGACATTCAGATTAGTTTTATCTTTTATTATGTCATAGAAAAAGGGAGAAAATCAAGTCAACTTTCCATTAGTCTCAACGTTGTATTTGGTCATGAGCACAAACTTTATGAGA
>JAXDDW010000150.1:852500-855000 GCA_034670385.1 Hoplostethus mediterraneus
ACAGACAGACAGACAGACAGACAGACAGACAGACAGACAGACAGAGAGGCAGACAGACAGACAGACAGAGAGACAGACAGACAGACAGACAGACAGACAGACAGAGAGGCAGACAGACAGACAGACAGACAGAGAGGCAGACAGACAGACAGACAGAGAGACAGACAGACAGACAGACAGACAGACAGACAGACAGACAGGCAGATAGACAGACAGACAGACAGACAGATAGATAGACAGACAGACAGACAGACAGAGAGAGAGGCAGACAGACAGACAGACAGACAGAGAGAGAGGCAGACAGACAGACAGACAGACAGACAGACAGATGATAACCAGCCCCCCCCCTCTCCCCCCCCCAGCTGTGATGTGTGCGGTGAAGCCGGACGGCGTTCCTCAGCTCTGCAGGACCGACGAGATCGGAGAGTTGTGTGTTTGCTCCGTCGCCACGGGAACCACCTACTACGGCCTGACCGGCATGACCAAGAACACCTTCGAGGTGAGTGTATGTGTGTGTGTGTGTGTGTGTGTGTGTGTGTGTGTGTGTGTGTGTGTGTGTGTATGTGTGTGTGTGTGTGTGTGTGTGTGTGTGTGTGTGTGTGTGTGTGTGTGTGTGTGTGTGTCGATACCAGTTCAACACTAGCCTGTTATTAAAAATCTGATTTGGATTTTTTTGCCATGAAAATGATCAAATTGAAAGATATTGATGATCAGCAGCAGGTATTGGTGATTGGCTCCACCACACTGTGATGTCATCCCCAGGTCTTTCCCATGTCCAATAACGGGGCTCCCATCAGCGAGTTCCCCTTCACCCGGACCGGCCTGCTGGGCTTCGTCGGGCCGGGAGGTCTGGCCTTCGTCGCCGGCAAGATGGACGGGCTGATGGTGGTGGGGGGGCGGCGGCACAACGCCGACGACATCGTGGCCACCGCCCTCGCCGTGGAGCCCATGAAGTTTGTGTACCGGGGCAGGTGGGTAGTTCTGCTGCTGCTGAGACGCTGGAGGTTGATCAGAGACAGGAAGTAGCAGGAGGTTGATCAGAGACAGGAAGTAGCAGGAGGTTGATCAGAGACAGGAAGTAGCAGGAGGTTGATCAGAGACAGGAAGTAGCAGGAGGTTGATCAGAGACAGGAAGTAGCAGGACAACATCAGTACTGTTGGATTATTACTTTAAGTGAGACTCTGATTCACATTGATTACTGGCAATGAAGCAAAGCCCTTAATGTTTTCCTATTAAAGTTAGTAGTTATTTTAAGTGATGTCATAATAACTAAATATATTCCCTCCATATATTTTATAAATTACTGCTCGTTCGCTACAGAGACAGAAAAACGTTTTAAAAGTTTAAACCGCGACATTAATAAACCAGTTCCTTGTGTGTGTGTGTGTGTGTGTGTGTGTGTGTGCGTGTGTGTATGCGTGTGTGTGCGTGTGTGTGTGCGTGTGTGTGCGTGTGTGTGTGTGTGTGTGTGTGTGTGCTCCAGGATAGCGGTGTTCTCCATCACGGTGCTTCATGATGAGAGGATCGTGGTCGTGGCCGAGCAGAGGCCCGACTCCACCGAGGAGGACAGCTTCCAGTGGATGAGCCGAGTACTGCAGGTACACATGCACACACACGCACACACACGCACATGCACACACGCACACACACACATTTTAACAGGCCACTTCACAAAGAGACAAACAAGCTCACACACATTTTTATATTTTATGTTTTCACACCACAGTGCAAACAAACATTCATTCACTATATCATTACATACATACAAGTATATACAGTATAGTATATGTACATGTATGTATGTATATGTATTTATATGTATGTACTGTATGTAGTATGTGTGGGTACTCTACACACTATATCATTACATACATACGGGTATATACAGTATATATGTACATGTATGTATGTGTAGTATGTATGTATATGTATGTACTGTATGTAGTATGTGTGGGTACTCTACACACTATATCATTACATACATACGGGTATATACAGTATATATGTACATGTATGTATGTGTAGTATGTATGTATATGTATGTACTGTATGTAGTATGTGTGGGTACTCTACTCGTGGCTCCAGGTCTCAGTAAGCCGGCGTGGCGACGGCGGTGAAACCGTAAAAAACCGTCTGCATTTTTCTGGCTGCAGTAAAACCAGATGTGTTCTGGGTCGCCGTGGCGATGGAACAACACACCCCGGCGTCACGATAAAGATGATACGTTTACATGGCGGCGTTGGACGGACGCCTTTTGGCCCCGCTGGGCTCCTGTAGATCTGATCACAATTACACACACAAGAAAAATGGTGCCAATTCATAAATTAATTCATAAAAATAATAATATTATGAATTGTATGACATTATTATGACAAACGCAGTCTTTCCATACTAATAAACACATTTATTTTGTCACCAATATGTTTTCACCGTATCCATTGATCAGCGTGTCACATGTCAACATTGATTAACACAATAAGACTTATTGACGATGAAAAA